>UCOK01006536.1:0-56913 GCA_900474325.1 Synergus umbraculus | reverse complement strand
CCAAATTAATAATTTAAAAGTCCAACTTTCTCATGTGTAAATTGAAATTATTACTTTTTAATTTATCATATTTCAAAATTCGTTAGAATTAAAAAATGTTTTAAATATTTAGTTCAGCTAAAAAGAATTTAATATTTTAAAGTTCAATTTTCCCAACTTTTAGACAAACGTCCCTGGCAGAAAAGTATTAAAAATTAGATTAGATATTATTAGAAAGCATTTTCAAAATATTATTAACTTAGGTATATTATTAATTTAACTCATTTAAGTTTTTTTAATTACAAAAGAAACTTCCAATTGATTGGTTTTACTCTTATTTAAAATCCCAAATTAATAATTTAAAAGTCCAACTTTCTCATATGTAAATTGAAATTATTACTATTTAATTTATCATATTCCAAAATTCGTTAGAATTAAGAAATATTTTAAATATCTAGTTCAGCTAAAAAGAATTTAATATTTTAAATTTCAATTTATTTAAATTGTTCAATTTCCTTAACTTTTAGACAAGCGTCCTTGGCAGAAAAGTATTAAAAATTAGATTAGATACTAGATTAGATATTAGAAAGCGTTTTCAAAATGTTATTAACTTAGGTATATCAGTTTTAATTTTCTTGTCATTTTCCTGACTTCCCTAACAAGTTGACAACTGGCCACTCTGACTGCAATATTATTTATTCAATTTTAAAATGCAC
Organism: Synergus umbraculus; assembly: GCA_900474325.1. NCBI lineage: Eukaryota > Metazoa > Arthropoda > Insecta > Hymenoptera > Cynipidae > Synergus > Synergus umbraculus. The sequence goes on along the minus strand of UCOK01006536.1, from coordinate 56,218 downwards.
CAAGTTTTTAGAGAAAAAATGTTAATTATATAAACGTTTTTCCTTTCATTTAAATCCAAATTACTGAATTTTTAGCGACGTTCGAGGTTCATGTCGTTACATCTTTTAATAATCAAACAAGGAAGCTTGTAAATATTCATTTTCAGGTCACTAAGGTGACTCGTCAATAAGCATTCAGCTTTTCCTCAAATTGTTTCTCTCAAAATTGATTTTGGATATTTTTATAAATTCAAAAACAAGTTTTGCAATTTAATTTGTTAAATAAATTCTACACAAAAAATGTTGTGTAAATCTCATGGATGTAAAAAGATCGTAAAAAATATCACGAATAGGAAAGTTCGACGATCATCTCTTGTGTTTTTTCTGTTTAGTAGAAAACTTGTTGAAAATCATAAAACAAAAATAATTCACCTGAGTCGCTTTCGACGTTCAACCAATCCAGGAAGGATTGGTTGTTGCTGAAGCTTATCATTGGCATCAGAATCTGGAAAGCTGTCCTCTGTTTCTAGTTCCTCCATGGGATCTGGATCCCCCAGGACAAAACTCACTCCAGCATCCGTCATCTTGACTTGAGAGTGATTTTGAAAATCCTTGATTTCCTTTTTTCCTACTTCGTCGTCGGATGCACTATCTGTCGATTCCCGCCGAAACTTGTCTTTTCGGATGGTGTTACCTTCAAAATAATTTTCGAGCAACAATATAAACTTCTGATCTTTATTTTCACAATCCAGGAAAGTCCACAAATTATCAGGAAACCCACTCCAGGATTTTTTAAATTGTACTACATGCCATTTCTCCCAAAGTGATACTCATTAATATTAATATTAAATCATTTCCCAGGATAAGATGTTAAAGAGAATTCTTGCTAGAGAAAATTGTAGTTAGAGACGATTTTAATCATGCCGGTTAGTTATTAGTAGACAAGCAAATTCGTACATTTCTTATCACAGATGAGTCAAGCAAATGAGTGAAGATTCGATTTTGAAGGATAAAGTGCATTTGCTTTTGTGTAAATTGCTTTTCGTGGAACATTAGAGGTTTTTTAAAATGACTCTTTTCAAACATAAAAATGTTTATCTAAATCATAGGGAACTAAACGCTTTTCCATCGCTTCAGTTTGTGAAACCTCTTAAGTGAGACAGTCTGGATCGAACTCCCAGCTGGTTTTTTTTAAAAGTTAAAAACCTATTATTATTTCTACAATAAAAAATATTCTATAAATATTATAAATATTATACCAGTGATTTTATATAAGACCCAACCCACAAATTATTAAAAATATTGATTAATCTATAATCTCTATTTATAAATTAGCAAACGTTAATATCGATTTAGTAAAAATGTAAATAATGGAACCTTTTGTGTAACTCGATGAGTATTACGTCACTTTCAAATGATCATGCAAGTTTGTAATGCCTAATCAGTTCACATAATTTTAAATTCCTCAAATACAAACAGAATTCTTAATTTTAATTCAATTTCAATTTTAAATAGGCCCCTCTTTGCCTTTAATTCGAAAAATCCGAAACTTTAATAAAATAAAAATTAATCAATATTAATAATTTATAATATTTTAAAATATATAATGACCTTCAGCCCAAAAATTCAATTTTCCTCTTTCCACAACTTTTAAACCTCGCTCAAGCTTCCAAGATAGAAGAGCACTTTCTACCACTCACGATAACAAAACTCAAAGAATCCTCGTTAAAAAATTAATAAATCTCGGTCGTTTTAAGTCCTTCACCAAAAGCGAAATGCTGATTTTTTTTTCATGCGGGTAAGATGTACCGGTAAAAGCATCCAGAAGACCCCGAAGCATACCAGCTTTCTTCAGAAGAGCCTCAGGACCTTGATGAGAAGTGCTCTAATTTTTCTTGGTCTTCTCTATTATTCTCTTCCGATTGCCTCAATTTTTAATTGGTCTAAGCTCCTGGTGATTTAAAATGAAGTTCTTGATTTTTAGTCCCAAACTGGCTGATCGAGATGAGAGGTACGGTCAAACAGAAGGTCGAGGGTAGAGCACCATAGTTTCCTCTTCTTGTCCTGGTGTTCTCATAGACCGTTGATTACGGACTGAGGAAGCGAATCAGCAAGTGGCGAATAGTCCCCAGAATGACCGGACGATGGGATCAAGGGGTCGAGACGCGTGCATCGACTTAGTTTTAAAACGTGATTGTGCGTACGACGTATAGTGTTGATCAGTCTTGACGTCCAGTCACAATCGATGTTTACCACCACCACTTTGTAATCTCAATCAACTAGGGAGTTTATCAGGTAAATATCTCAAGAGTAAGTATTCGTTGACTTTCACTTTTCTATTCGAATCTGTCTGTGAAATAAAAAAGTAGAAAATAAATAAAAAAAATCTTCAAAATAAATTAGGGGTAATTGTTTTTTAATTTCACGAGAGTTGGATCCACGTTTTAGTCTCAAAATTCGATCTCTTCATTTTACTCAACAAACATTATAACTAAATATTTTTTCGCTCTATACGAGAAATCGAATTTTGATGTTAGAGCTTGGATCCAATAATCAAGTGTAGAAAATAAATTGTTTGAAATTGTCTGAAATTACGATTAATACTTTTTTCAGATAGACCTCAATTACTGGATTTAAATTCAAGGGAAGACCGTTTTTAACGTGTTTGAGAAAAAAGGCTACTTGTAAATTCGCTTTGAAATAACTGTAAACTAATGAATGAATTATCATCTCATTGTTACTGAAAATGACTTTTTATTTTTAGTCTGTGGACAATTCATAACTTAAAAATTTTTAAATACATAATTTTGAAAGGTCAGATTAAAAAAAATTAAATTTGAAGTGAAATTACAAATTAAATTATTGGAATTAAAATATTGATGTTTCTTGAAGAATGTAATTTTAGATAAAAATGGATCGTCTGGGTATAGCACTCATAATTATCGCGAAACTTCAAAACAATGTAGACAGCACGTGAAGTAACCGTGGATAGCCAATTATATAGTTACTTAACACTAAACTTATATAAGAATAAATGCGAAAATAGTGTTTCGCTCAAAATTATCTAAAGAAAAACTTTATTTATTGAAAAAGTGCTCATTTTCATTAGAGTTAGATAAATTAGACATCAGATATTAATCAGAGTTTATAAGGGCAGAAATTAGATTCAAACATCGCAGGTTCAGCGGAAAACGAGGTGGAAAACTCCATCAACTTTCACTGAGTATAAAATTACTCGCTAAAGTGATATAAATCGTTATTATCGATCACGCGTTCATCTTCAGCAAAATTTCGCTTCTATTTCTCGATTTAAATGTTAATTCCAGTAACCTTGATATTATCTGACCTTCTGTTGGCCACGCCAATCGATCATGGACCATAGCCTGCTCGAAACCTGACTGACGAATGATGATAAAAATTATATTTCAATTCAACATTCATCGTGTTTTCTTTACCTTATTGACCACTAAAACAAAAACAAAGTTGAGTCATTTTCAAAGCGATATTAGTCCCTCGATTATCATTTAAATCAATTAGGGAAAATATAGAAATATAGATATTCATTTTTAACGAGAAAAATATAATCGAGCCATAATATCTTCTGTTATTTAGTATCCAAGTTAAAAAAATAATGGTCTGTCGATGCTGTTAGTGGTCTGATAAAATTAATATATAACAACTAACTGCATAGGCAATGATAAAAATAAGCGATAACATAAATTGCGTCTAGTAATTTTTCTTGTCAAGAGACTTAACTGTCAGAGTTGTTTATAATTTAATTTAATGAAAAGAAACAAATTTGCATCAAGTGTAATCGTATATATATGTATATCGTATTGTATCTATTAGAAATCTTTGAAAACAGTCATTATTTTTAGATCAGTAAATAATATTTACAATTTAGTACATTCCATTTTATCTGAAGAAAATTAATCCACGTGTCTGAAGTTAAAGTACTGAATACTAGGTGTTTAATTTTTGTTCATATGTGTAAGTTAGTCAATATTAAAATTCATAAAATACCTATGGATACATAGTAGAATTAATATAAATATAATATACGAATTCAATTTCGAAGTCAGTCTTGTTTTCTAGGAAAGTACAACGTTCAAGGTTTGGATTCGAATTGAAAACTTTATGGAAATTTCTTGTAATTCCAAACAATTTCTGTCATCAAAAATATTGGTCTCTATGAGATATTTCAATGATAACATTATCTTATAATTAGATAAAAATCGTTTAAACCTTATAGGCAATAATTTCTACTTAACGATGATCTAAATATATAAACATCAGTCAATAGTTGACACTATGCCAGTCACCGATTAATTGTCTTCAATCTTCACACAAACGTATTAAAATAAAAATACAAATTTTAAATCAAACAAAAACAACAAAAAATAATAATACACTAACTGCACAAAACTCACAATTTAATACACTTGTGTTTTTATTTTTTAAAATAAAAAATGAATAATATTTTTGTTCGGAAATCCACCGACAAGAAGAGTGAAACGACTATGATGTTTTCCCTCTCGTTGACTCGTTTGAACTAAACATAGGGATCACTGATTGATTCGAAGGACGGAAGGTTACCTTTTCTTTTCATTAAATTATTTCAGACAAATTTCGAATAAACATTTGTTACGAAATTCCTTTCCCTGCAACGGAATATTCTAATAAAAATTCTTCATTGAATTCTGCTTAAGCTGAAAATAAATAATTGTCAATTTTTGAGATTTGAGCACTGAAAAAAATTATTATGTTACCTAAATTTCAATAAACAAATTTAAATTAATGTATTTGTTTTATTAAAGATACTAAGCGAGATATTAAAGATATAAATAAAAAGCTTTTGTAACGAAAATTTGAGATTAAATTAAACAAAAGCTTTACGTATTTTCTAATTGAAAAAAGGGTTTATAAAACGTAGAGCAGGAAAATCATGATTATTCCGACTATGGCTTATTGAAACTAATGCAAGACGAGTTCTTTGTGCCACTTTAATCCCCATCTAACTGCATTTAGTTTTGCCTTTATGCGGATGAATCAACGGTAAATATAACGTGTCAAGTCTTTTCACCCAATGTATTATTCTTTTCTGTATGAAAATACTTCTTATACCCTTACAATTAATTAAGTTAATTTATGTTAACGGTTGCTAAATTAGTGTGTCATTAGTTCAATTTTAAATTCATATTTTCTAACGTTTAAATGTTAGATTGATACTTCAAGCTTTCAATTTGATTAATTGATATTTCAAAGGTTTAAAACTATATAATTTCCAGTTTAAAATCCCAATAAATGTAACAGCATGTCAAATAAAAAATGCCTGCTAAAAAATAAATTCACTGCCATTTCCTGTGGTTAATAATTTTTTTTTCTTTAATTTGGGAACCTTCTATATTAAAATAATTTTTATTTCGTCCTCTCTCCCTCTGTCTCGACCTATAAAAAATAAAAAAATGATAATGATATCGCAAAAAATGTGTTGCTTTATTTATTAACTTGTAAACTTTCACGCATTGTAATCAAACGATCCAAATGATTGACAGAGAGCTGGGATTGGATGATCGGCAGGTCAGGCGACGTGCTGTTATCTCTGATTGGTTAAAATCATGCATGTGTGCGTAACTAAGGAACCGCGTTATCTGGCAACACAATTCTTAAAATGATTTCCCTCACCTAATCATGACATACAAGTTAGGAAAATTTCATGCGATGAGAACAATTATCTTTAAAAGATTTCGATAAAAGGGAGATTCTGCAAGAACAAAGATCTTACCGATGACGAATCTTGCGCGGTGGAGCCGTCACCACTCGCTCCTCCTGGAGGTTAGGGTCAGTTTTTCCTTCGATGTTTGTCATTCGGCCTGTCATTCGTGCTTTTCATGCACGAAACAATAAATTAATCTTGAAATGACAGCACACCGCGTTTGCTTATCACTGTTTATCACTAAACGAACGTTGTCACCCCCTTTTTCATCGAAAATTGGACGAGATGTATTTATCTGTAATACCCCTGTCATTACCAGGACACCTGGTGTGTGTGCCTGTGTATGTGTATATCAGATGTCTATATGTATGTATGTGTAATTACTGGAATTGCTGGTAATGCAACTACTCTACTTTATCTACGGAGATAAAGTTGTTTCCAAATTTCGACACTAGAGGCGGAAAAAACCCGTTTGAATTTAAAAGGCGGAATATTTTCAATTTCAAAAATTAAAATTTTGAGGAAGAGCCTTATCAATTTTGCTCTCGAAATGTGCTTTGGAAAAAACATTGGTGCTACTGAAGCTGTAGCCATTATTAAGCAGGTAAAAATATTAAACTACACCTAGAGATATATTATTAAAATTGTATTATTTAAAAGCAGCGTTTTAGTATAGGAAAATTTGACAATTAATAATCGTTTTGAATATTTGAATATTGAACTAGATACAGTTATTGAAGAAAATAGTTTAATTGAATTTAATCACTGATTTAATTATATAGATCAGTGATATAGATATAGATATAAATACAGATATAGATATAGATATAGATATAGATATAGATATAGATATAGATATAGATATAGATATAGATATAGATATAGATATAGATCAGGGGGGTAGCAACGGAATTTTTCGTAGGGGGGCAAACGCGAATTTAAAATTTTTAAATATTAACTTGCGAATTAATTATGTTTTATGAATATTTATGAGGAATTTACTTTCAGATTTTTGAAATATTTCTGCAATTAAGAATAAGGCAGAATATCAGAGGAAATGTTGTCTTTGAATTTTTGAGAATGGACCTTAAATTATTGAAGGAAGGAAATGGGTACTCTGTAAAAGTTTCAAATTGTGGACAATGGAAAATCGAACATTATGATCAAATTTTGACAAAAATGCACCAACTTTGTGCAAAATTGATACTCAAAACTGAGAATAATTTTTTTCAAGGAGAAATAGTATATGAGGAAAATGAAGTTCCATTAATTCGACCATCTGAAGAATTTGATGTGAATGAATTTCCTCATCTCAAAGAATATATTTCTATTAAAATGAAGGTAAGTAAGTTTTATGTTTCTAAATTTATATATTACATATATAAATTGATTAAATATTGATTTTCTTTCGGTTTCAGCCAATCATAAACTTATGTGACTTGAGGGCTTTTGAAGAAGCCCTTTTGCAAGAAATACGCTCATTAAATAAATTAAATCCAGAGGTGAAATTCACATATTTTCGAGATTCTATAATTCTTTATAACAATAATGTAGAATTGGATCAGGATTATAAATACTGCTCAATTGTAAGTTCTGCGATGTGCAACTTCGTACAGCAAACCCATAGAGAGGAATTTCGGCAGGAATGTTTGAAACTTTTTGGTGTAACGAACGTCGAAGACTTGAATTTTGCGATTAAAAGTGTTTTATTGCAAAAAATTCACAGTAATTATGTCAATATGACGTTCCAAATCCTCCGAGGTTTTCAAGGAGCGGAAAAGTATTTTTAAGCTGTTACACTAAGCGAGTTGGAGCCAAATTTTAATTTACAAATTCAATTTCTTCATTTTACTCAATAAATATTAAATTTGGAATTTTTTCCCTCTGCAGAATTAATCAATTGTTAACTAGAATTTTGCGTACAGAGCGAGAAAATATCTATCTCAAATATTTTTTAAGTAAATGAAAATATTCAGTTTTGAAGTTAGACTTTTAATTCTTCGTGCTGTGCAAAAAGTATCGAAACTAAATATATTTTCGCTCTGTACACAGTCTTAAATCTGAAAAAATGTTAGTGCTACAGAGCGAAAAAATATTTATCTATAATTTTCATTGAATAAAATGAAGAATAGAATTTTGAGCCCAACACCCTTAAGTTTTACAAAATTAAGTATAAGTACAAGATAAGTACAAAAAATCTCCTAATTGTTATAGTATAGACGTTAAATTACCATTATTATTATTATTATGTTTAAAGAGATTAAAGAAATCATGGAAGATATTGTTTAAGTTTCAATAGATTTAAGTTAAATTATTCTTATTAAAAATATGCGTCGTAAGAGCTGTTAATTAATTGTTTAAAGGTAATAAAAGTGGAAGAAGTTCCATCAAAGATATTTTTTGTTCTATTTAAACTGTTCAAATATTCAAAAAAAAATGAATCAAGCTTATCCTGATTTGAATTTTGGCGCCAGTGGAAATGCGGCGACGCTCGAAACTAAATAATAATGCGCAATAAAATGCGCAATGGTTAGTTTCTCGTGGACCTTCCCAGTCCACCCCAGTCAGTGCAGTGGACCGCGAAGCAGCGTCTCTTGTAAAAATGAAGGTTAATTTAGTTTAATTTAATAGTTTAAATTGTGATTCGCGTCCGCCAACAGTTTCTCGTTTTTATATCGCGTTTCGATGTTTTTCCTGTCCGTCGTATGCATTTGCCAGAAGAGGTTCTCAAAACGGGAGTGGTAAAAGAACGTACGTACTTACAAATTACGATCATTCCCTCAAGTAAAAATATCTACTACTAGCACTTTTCTCCATATTTATAAACCTCAATCCTGAAAAAAACGAGAAAACGATTCCTTTTTACATACCTTCGTCTCACAACGTGTTTTCTGCATTCTGTTCCAATCGCCTATTTTTATTTTCTCCTGAAAAATCGGTAATATTGTTTTTTTGTTGTGACAGTATTCTTAATGCTAAAATTCTTTAGTTTGTAGTGCATTTCGTTTTTTAAATGGATTTAGTGTAATCGAGTGAGTGCCAGGAGTTGAAATTTCTTTTTTTGTGAGGGGACATGCAGGCGGAAGTGGTGAATATTGTCATCCGATTTCTTAAGGTTCCTGAGGTCGTTGGCAGTTTTCTTGTTTACGGTTGTGTTCTAGTGGTCTTGGGCAGGTTCAAGGTTTTCTTTTTTTTTTTTTTTTAAAGGATTTACAAAGCTTTGACTGAAAGATTTACTTGGACTTGAGTTTTTTAAAGAGTACAGTTTTTTAGGAGCGTGACGTGTGAAAATGAAATGGAGTGTCACTGTTTATGGGGTTTGAGTACCCAGTAACAGGGTTGGGATTCAGACTTTAAATATTACAGAGTACTAATGAATTTGTGAGTATATTTTTGTAGAAAAAATAGTCATGTGTGTACAAATTTCATGAGTTTTGAAAGTTAGAGTGGTTTAAATCAACATTTTCATGATGATGACAATGCTTAAAAATTGTGTGTGTAGGATTTAAAAATTATACATAAACGAAGATTATATTTAATTATATATTTAATATATTTAATTTTTATATAACTTCCTACTTTTTCTTGAAAAACAATTGCATTTTGATTTGAAGTTACTAAGGAAACAACGTTCAAATCTAAGAAATCTGGGAATAAATGATGAAAAGTTAGAGAATTTAAGATTTAATTCTCACTGAAGATCCTAACAATGTTTGACTTTTTTAGGAAATTCGATGAGAATTATTCAGGGATGATCTTCACGTAGGAAGAATGTGTATTCTTATCGATATCGGATGCTCGTGACATAATAGCAAATCAACCTCGTGACGTTTCTGATACGTGCAGCTGCTCACAAATCACAGAAAGGAGCGTAGGGTTGTATTTTTATCCAGAGGGTTCAAGTTTCTTTAAATTTGATAGACATCTTTTTTTCCAATCGAATTCTTACTTAAAAAACACTTTTATATTCATCTGATATACTTTAATTTAAAAAATTCCAGAGATGTTTTTTATATTTACAAAAAATTGGATTTTATAATACTGAATTAATGTATCCTTTTGTTCTTCGTAATCTTTTCTGTGAAATGATTTGTCGTTTGAAAAGGAAATATAGTCACAAGCTTGTTCAAGAAAGGATACTGTGGTTTTTGTGGAAGCAAGTAAATACATAGCAATTAAAGCAGGTATACCTCACCTGCCAGGTACTTCATTGCATAATATATAGGTCTGCTTACCAGGTAAAATTGACTAGAAGGCGGAGCAACTTCCCATAATATTCTTCAATACATACTAGTTAAAATTCTACTTCAAATTATTAAGGCAGTAAATTATTAATTTCATGCAAGTTTGAATTTATGAAATAAGGGTTGTTTAAAGTTATTTTTATTTTGTTTTTATGTACTGGGAAAAGATGATTTGTATTTTGAGTAAATCTTGTTACCTCCCTGAGTAATAATGTAACATCTTTATATCAAAATCAATTCTTTTATTGAAATCAAGTAGAGGAAATTTTATGGCGCGTGCGTAGTAATATGGGAAGGGTTTCATGAGACACTTATTCGAGGTCGAAGAATGATCTTTTGAAATAAATTCCCCATTACATCTTGTTGAAGCAGCTCTCTTTGAATAATTAAATGACCAAAAGAAGACTAATAGGAATCAATTTACAGGTCATTACAAATTAAGAATTTTTTAAATTCAAATAAATTAATCAAATTTTGCTCTTATTTTAAGTTTCTTAATTGTAATTGTAATTTCTAATATGTTCAGCTATAGAAAAATAACAAATATTCTGGGATTTGCCACTGGTGATATTTTTAGCTTTAATTTCGATTGTTGAATGTGAAAGTGCGTCTTGTTACATTCTCCGAGTTTAATCGACTTCGACTTCAGTTTATGAGTTCGAAGTACTGACTAGCATGGCATTTCTTTGAAAACAAATTGATTGTATTCTGCGTTGATTCTGTTGTTGATTGTATTCTGAAATGTAATCTAAACTTCCTGCATCTCTATACTAAGAATCCTAACTGATTTCTAGTAATTAAATTCGTTTAATTTTAATTAAATTTTATTTTTTACTTAATATAACTAAGGGATTGAAATTCAATTAGAATTAAGTGTAATTATTGTGTAGATTTTTTGACCTTGGTGTGATGGAATCTGCAGAGGAAGTAAACTTCCCCTCTGATGTTAAGCCCTTCCTTAATTTGTCTATCAAGCGCATTACGCATCGTTGTCACATACCAATAGTTCAATTAATGCTTTGCATCCCGATATACTTCAATTTTATTGATATTTTCGTTTCGAAAATATAAAAAAATATAAAATAAATGTAAAATATAAATATAAATATAAAAAGAAAAGTGATTTTGTATCGAAAAACATTTTAAGAAGTTTAATTTTATGGTGATTATTTTTTTTTGATGATTCACAGCGAATAAAAGCAACTGAATGGAAATATTAAACGGATTAAAATATTTAACATGAAAGAAATCTGCTTGCCGGAGCAAGTGCATCATTTCGTATTTCTTGCATTCAATTACCGGTCATTCATTAGCTTGGAAATTCATGACGAACCAAGGCGGATGCAAGTGGGTCTTTTTGCCCCAAGTTTGTTACATTTTTATTTCGGTTGCACTGTATGTTGTAAAGAAGCAAAAAAAAACTGTCGTGTCGACATGCGTGCAATTTGGCTCACAGAGACGCACTTGCGGATGTTTCTCCTCTTCCCAATGAAAGATGGAGTCGTCTTAATGAATCAACTGATGGAGATGTGATATCGTTAAAAAATTACCACATGACTCCCTATAAAAAAAATGAGTCCTCAAAATTCGCTCTCAAAGATTATTGGTTTTCGATAAAAACAATTACTTATCAACTTAAAGGCGTTGGAGCCAAGTTCTAATCTAAAAATTAAATTTATTCAATTTATTCAACAAATATTAAGTTTAGAATTTTTTCCCTCGGTAGAATTAATCAATTTTTAACCAGAATTATTCGTACAGAGCGAAAAAATTTTTAATTCAAATAGTTTTTAAGTAAAATGAAAATATTCAATTTTGATGTTTATAGATTTTTATTTCTTCGTTTTATGCAAAAATTATCGAAATTAAATATTTTTTCGCTCTGTACAGTCTTAAATCTGAAAAAATATTAGTGCTACAGAGTTAAAAAATATTTATCTACACTGAGAAACTCTATGTTAGAAAAATTACTAATATCGATAGCAAGTAAGAGCAAAATCCCAAAATTGAGATATTTTAATACAGAAAATAATAAATTTTACTATTTAAATAGTAATTTTTCCTATTTAAATAGTAAAATTTATTATTTTCTGTATTAAAATGTCTCAATTTTGGGATTTTGCCCCTACTTGCTATCGATATTAGTAATTTTTCGTTGAGTAATATGGTGACTAGAATTTTGAGCTTAACACTTGGGTCCAACGCCCTTAAAATCAGGAGGAATAAAAATCATATTCTGAATTAAAACTTTATTCCAATTTCTACAGTTTTCAATATAATAAATATGAAAATGTTAGTTGCGTTGTTAAAATTGATAGATGTCTTCTTTTTAGTCATTTCTCCACTTTAAGGGCACTTCGTAAACGTTCTTGTTGTCTCGTGTGCAGTTTTCTCGAGGCAGTGCACGCATTGTTTTTTTCACAAACATTAACACGTTCTTTTGAGACCGAAACCAGACTACTATTTTTACGACAAGCTCACTTCGTGCTCGAGGCGATTTAATGGAAAGTGTGAAGAAACGTTGTGCTTTTGGCGCGAGTCTCGTGAAAGAACATAGCACAATAATTTTAAGTAGATTTTTCAGCTTTCGTTCATGTTTACAGTTGCTGGAGAAATTGAAATTCTTAGCAATACACGTCGAAGCTAAATCCTGACATGTTATGGGTGGAATCTTGTTTTATAAATAAAAAAATGTAAACACAAACATAAAGTTAGTAGTAAAGAAAATTTTCTTTCTAAATATATATCAAGATTGTCTTTTAGAGATATTTTAATCATAAATAAAATAATTTATAGAAAGAAAATTAAAAAAACCATTTTAATTGTAATCAGAGTTAAAATATCGATACACGCGTATGCGTAATTTTGCAAGGTCGCCAGAATTAAAATAGAGCAAAACCTCGAAATCCGACTCTGTGCTGCCTTGCAATAAAGGAAACTACTGAAGAATTTCAGCTAAAATATTGCATTATGTTATTCCTATTTATTATTTGACGAAATAAAATTATCTGCCGACTCGACGCCGGTAAATTGAAGGGAGCGGAATGTAGAAAGCTCGTTTTATGAAATTCCGGCCACCCGGGAAAGTCCCTTTTCCATTTGCTCGGAAATTGAACCTTCGATTTACAGCTCAAAATCAAATTTTCACAGCTGCCATCCTGCAATCTCTAAAACGAAACTTATGTGTGTATCTTAAAATACCAAATTTTAGGATCCAAGTTTTTTTATCCCCTCAAGGAATTAGAAAAAAAAATAATCGTTTTCAATTATGTAACAGGAGAGTTGATATCACTATATTTTGCAGGCTTAGAGAGGAGAGAGGAGAAGAATGAAGATTCACTGGAAAAGGACGAACAGCTAATCCGGTAAACCTGGCGCGTGGAAAATCGGGCCAAAGGCCTGGATCATCCTCATCCTCGTCCTCGTCTACGGAGAGGCTGCAAAGGATGCCAGGACCAACACCCGAGAGACCTCGTGCCCATAGGCTTACAGACATCGAACCCCAAGCCAAGGTAAGTCTCTCTCATTTTTTACTTTTTTTCTATAGGTCGAGAGTATATCCACGGATCTCACGTCTGAACTTTTACAACTTCCCGGTGTATAAAAATATACCCCTCGGGAAATAATTTATTTCCGTCTTCTTGAAATATTCTTCAATTGAAGTACATGTTGTAATTTATCAATTTAATTTGTATTTCTAAAAAAACTGTATTTGGATTATTTAAAAGAAGCATTTTTCCATTTTAAATTCCGATTTAAGAATATGATTTTATATAGCTCGAGAGAACCATTTATAATCTGCTTATTTTTACTGGATATTCTCTAAAGGATAATGTACTTTAATATCATAAAAGCTGAGTCAGATGCGAAATATTTTAGAAATGCATCTGGGTTTACTTTACCCAACTTTTATGTGCTCGGTTCTTTTTTCAGTAAAGAACCCAAAGCACACATTTAGACTAACAATGCTTTATTGGCTCTGTAAAATATTCTTCACCTCCAAAACTTGCTTGTTGCATTTCTCATTTTGATAAATTGATAGGATATTATTTTTAACTCGGTTCTCGAAAATATTCAAGAAAACTTATTTTTTTCAAAAGAAAATAATTGCAATACATTTTCAGTTTTTCTTTTTCATTTGCTTTTCATAAGCTAACAATAAGTCTGTTGAAGTTTTCTTTGTGCTAGTGACCGTCTTCGATTGCAGAATGTGCCCACCTCTGTTACATTTGAATAGAACGGCCGTGACATATTGGTTTTAACCTTGGCTAGAAAGCCATTGGAAATGCGAAGAACTTCACAAAAGAAACTTTTTTCAAACCGGGCAATGGTGCCTTTTAAAGCTAGTACAGTAGAACGATAATTTTCCGGAGAGTTGCAAGGATCCTTTTATAGAATTCTCCTTTTTCATGCAACCATCTGCAAACAGAAATTGAATACAAAATTAACAGTGCATTTGAAATAAGACTTAATTATTTGAAGTACATTTTTTAGTTATAAAATTGTATTTTCTTAGTTTTTTCTTTTCTTCTTTTTCTTAGCTGATTACTTAATTTTCATTAGTACAGAGAACTTTAATAGAAGTTTAATACAAGTATTATTCAACAGGAATTTCAACTTGGTGGAACGCAACTTCGATAATTCCAAGGCCGGTCGCGTGGGCTCCGCAGGTTTTCAAGTCTCGTTACTTTTCTGCGTTGGCAAGAAGATTTAGTAAAGAGCGAATCGAGCGGCGTTAATTTTATATATTCTTGGTGCGTCCACGTTCCACTTTTTGGAGTAGAAACTACAAACGACACTCGCATATTATCTTCTTGAACCGCCTTAAGTAGTGGAATTGCTTCGAAATTGCTTGAATCGTCGCTCATTCACTCAATCCTCTAGAATTTATCTAATCGCGTTCCCAATCTTTTTTTTTTGCTATTTAATTTTAACTAGTCTTCACTTCTCAGACCTCAGAGTCTGATTGCTCCCTTTTTTTAATTCCTAAACTACACAATTTTTAAAATTTCTAATCCAGATTTCCTCTTTTTTAATTCACTCACTCGAAAGCTTTTGAAAGGGGCCATCGAGCTTTTATAAAATTGTCCTTGGATTTATTTTCCTCGGCGTTAAATTAGTTCTATTTAAACTGGTTACGAAAATAGTTAAAGATTTCTTTCAATCATTTTGGGAGCTGCTTTTTGATAGTACGTAGATCATTTTGATTGATAGATAGTTTTATTTGGCGATAAATTAAGAGGGAGTTTTGGAGTCTGAGTTTCTTCTGGGCAGAAGTCAAGACAAAAGACATAAATTGTGGATTATGATGGCAGTGGAGTAGTTTGCGATCACAAGTTAGGATGATGTTGAGGGTGTCCCATCGAGTATGCGGAAGTGGTTTCTATTTCGTCTCTTGGTTCCAAGTTAACCCATCGAGCTCACGAGAGCAAATCAATAGATTTACTGGCAGCAGCATCCTCGTGTTCCAATTCACTGGAGGTATAAGTGACATTTTCCCGATAGACTAAATTGTTTACAAATTTCTTGTTTCATCTGCACTGTACATATTATAAAGTATTTTCCCTGAGTTGTTTGCGATATTGACGTTCTCACAATCCGCTTAATTAAAAACAAGTCTATAGGAAACAATAGGAGGGTTTATAGAACTTATTAATCACTCTTCCATTAAAGGTAGAGTCTAGATTCTCCAAGTGACTCCTCTGATTAAGAACTTTAACAAAATAGGTTTCTAATAAATTTATTTTATATCTGACAAACAGATATCGTTACGTAAAGAGGAATTTCAAGTAATTATCTTATCATTGACCAGGAACACGACACCAGTCTAATAACCATCATTAAAGAGAGAAGGGCTAGCCTCCTACGATCATTTAATGACCCTTAGGTATTTACTCACGCTAAATAATCAGACCATAAAGATAGGCAGGTGTTTGCTTCCCATTCAATTTTCATTAACACGATGAAAGGATTCTAACTATGATTACATTCTTCAGCAGTAAAATGTGGGGACGACTACTGATTCTTCCACATTACGCCTACAGTTATCAAAGGATGAAGTTAAATTTGCTGCAGATGCGATGTAATTCTTCCAAGACTGCTGTAACCTTTCGTGTCATACACCAGTTATCTTCATACATCTGCTATATTACTCTAAAGTAGACTTTCATCAGTGAAAGTATATACGTATAAAAGGCGTGAGTAGTGACTCTCGAAAAGAGGCAATGTAAAACTCCTGAGGGTCTCTCGAATCTTGTAATTGTATTTATATTGAAATGTCGTCGACAAGGATGAAATCAGTGCCAAGCCATCTTCGGCGTTTCATTGAACTCGAGGCCAACTTCTGTCGATTTTTATTATTCAGTGCACTTGGGTCAATGCAAATCAATTATGCAAAATATCATTCTACAAGAATTAATCTGTCGACTTTAGAAAGCGAATTTACGGATTCAATTTAAGATTAAGGCTTCTCTCTTGAAGGGGCGGTGGTGACTACAAACTTAAACTCTATATCTGATAGCTCTACATCAATAATTATTACACACGCCAGAACTCGACAGTCTACACATTCATATTTATTATTCATTACTTCCTACAATGGAAAACTCGATATAAAATATTAATTTCATTTTTTGAATTCAAGTCCTACACCTTACAATTTTATTCTGCACTAAATCATAATTAAGTTTTTTCGAATTTAAATAAACTCTACTGTTTAATTTTACACTGAAAGTCTCTGTCAGACACTTTACTGAAAAAAAGGTATTTAAATTTGTAGAATAGCCACTGCCTTCTCTTGAAGGGTTTTTAGATCTGGGTGTAAGTAAAGAAATTAAAGTTTAAAAGGAGGAAATCAGCAAAAACAAAATTAAATATTAATATTTTTGTACTATTCTTGTTTTTTTTCTCTGTAGGTTTCTATGCTAGCGGGTTCGATAGCCTCTTAGTCAGCACTATCATTCTCGTAAAATTTAGCGCAGAACAGGTTGGATGTTACGAGAGCAGGTCGCTACTTATGAAATATTGATGGAAAGAAAATGGAGATAGTGTTTCGAGTCTTTTGAACTGGCAAGCAGGTGTACTACCAAGCGGCACGTGAAGATGCTTTTTTTATTCGTCACAGTTTCCTAGATGAGCATATGCACCAACGTCGTCCGTGACGAAGGTGTTTCTTAGCAACGTTCGTCATTTTGAGTGAAAGGTAGACATTTTTTACCTCGGTCATCGGCTTTCTAATTCTAATGAAAGCGTGCTTTCAAAGTTGTAGCACAGAAATTATATTTGCAACTTAAAGTCCAGTAATCATAATAAGTTGAAAGCTTTTATTAATCTAATATATTCGAATTCGAAAATAATTAAAATAGACTGCTTTCTTTTTCTTTTATTGGAGAATAGAAAGTTAAACGCTATCAAAATTTAATTTTAAAGCTTTTTACTTTTTATCTTATTAATACATTTCCTTTTTTTTACTAAATATTTCTTCTTGCAAATGAAAAAATTGGAAAAGTGCCAGATTGACAAAAAGTTCCTTGCCCGGCTGGTCATTGCACTCACCATGCTCTTTTAACTTCACAGGTGGCTAAAATGTATGGTTTCAATCGATTAATCCTGCTACTTCTAAGATATCCTGGGGTTTATTCCAGTTATTGATTTTACTCTTGCAAATTATTTATTTTTTTTAAATCTTAGCTAAGAAGTCGGATCTTTAAACACAAAATCGGAATAATACTTTTTTTTATGAGTATTTACTATCTATATTAAGACAATTTCAAAATTAAACAATTTTTACAATAATTTATTAAATGCGGGTTCTGACCTAGAAGTTTTACTTTTTTAATTTTATTGAATAAATATTATAATTGCATATTTTTTCACTTTCGCTTTACGCCTGTTTTTTAGCAGTTAGTTAAAGTTCTTTAATTTTGATAATAATTAATTGAAAAATTTTTCTCAAAATTGGTACGAAAGCTAATAAAATTTTGCGTCTAATAATCGAAAGGGGAAGTTAAAATCTGTATTTTATAAAAAGATATTTCCAAAAAACTTCAAATTTCGATGTTTTCAAGAATTTTAATAGTTCCGAAAATATTTATTATTCTTAAGAGCCCTTGGGCTCATTGTAAAGATCAATTTTCATAGTCCTTGTGTACACTATTTATATATTTTTGAAATTATTTTCCTAGCTCCTTCATAGACTCAAACTTGTACGGAAAATCTCGTAAATTCTCAAATGAAGATTGTGCTTCATACGTGAATAAAAAAAAAGTAACAATTTAATATTTTGATTTATTTTACTACATTTGATTAAAATATGGTATATTTTGATTTTTAAAAAATTCTTGTAAATAACTATGGATATTTAAATTTTTACGAGATTTTTCGTACAAGTTTGAACCTATGCAGGAGCTAGGAAAATAATTTCAAAAATATATAAATAGCATACACAAGGACTATGCAAATTTATCTTTAAAATGAGACTAAGGGCTCTTAAAAATAATAAATATTTTCGGAGTTATTAAAATTCTTGAAATCATCGAAGTTTGAGGTTTTTTGGCAATATCTTTTTATAAAATACAGATTTTAACTTCCACTTTCGATTATTAGACGCAGAATTTTATTAGCTTTTGTACCAATTTAGAGAAAAAATTTTCAATTATTATTATTATAAGAAGTTTTATTTCTTGAAAGTTTCGAACAATTTTAGAGCTTTTTTCTGATATTTTAGTTAATCCAATTTTAAAGAAGCCGCATTATGTATGAATAATATACAAGGATACATTTCACGTCTTATAACTGATATCATTGATCTTCTTTCTGTAGGAGTCAAATTTCCGGACATCCTTCTCAAGTCGAATATTAAGGGGTGCGTTCCGGAAGTGTCCTCATTTTTGAGCCACCCTATATTCTGGACACGCGATACATGCATCAGGAAGATGAAGGGAGCAATGCGACCGCGCGTTGGCGGTTCCCGAGTCCCGGTTCCCGAACTCCCGATCGGGTGACCTAGTTTTCCCGAGATTCTGTGCAGGAACAGAGAACGTGAAAAGGCTGAGTAAGCTCGTATGTAACTCGAAATGCCTCTACACTCGGCATTTTATCCTCGGAATCTAATTTGTCCGCAAAGACATCCTCGAGATAAGTCCAGATTCATTGTGCGCCATAATAGTGGCTCATCTCCAGACGGGAGATGAGGCGCGTTCTCGGCGTTTGCAGCAGCTGTTCCGGTCCTCTAGAGGTACACACGACCTTCTTCTAAGGCAGATGCCTCTTCCCAGCTGCTTCGTATTTTCTGATTTTCTCTGGCCTTAAACGATTTAATTAGTGTGGCTTCTTCACAACCGAAAGCTTGAGTCTTGTTTCTAATGCATCTAACAGACTTCAGGGTCTTATTCTATTTCCTCTTATTTTCAAAATTAATCACCTGTTTCTCATATATTCAGTGAGTATAGACCGAGGTAGACTTAAATTCTCATTGATGTTGAATTTAGCAATAAAAATATTAATATTTTAAAATTATTTCTTGAATTCTTTATTCTAATCTGAATAGTTTCATATTTTGAAAGTCTGGAGTTTTTTTGCTTCGTTTCTTTTAAAGTAAAAAGTGAAAGATCATTATTAATAATAATAGATCATTACATTTAAAAATAATTATTAATATATTTAATATATAATATTTTTTAATTTATATTTCTTTAAGAAATCAAAAGTTAAATTAAAATTCTTAGATAAAGCTGTTTTTTTCTATTTCGGTAATCTCCGGACTTCAAATTGAGTTTTGCTCAGTCTACCCCGTGGGAAAAGAGAAGCAAATAAACATGATTTTTCAATGCCAAGAATTAAGCTTCCTGACGTTTCATGAAAGACAAATGCCCAGCTTGTTAGGATTCAAAAGCATCCTGGAAGATTAGGGCAGCAAAAGAGAAACAGCGAGAAGGGGAGATATATTTATTTTTATTTATCTGCGAGAATTAGAGATTGAATGAAAATAATGTGGCAATGATGGAGACAGTCGGTGAATTTTTTGATGAAATAGAAGTCTTTAGAAAAAGTATGGCACGTAGTGCAAGTCTGAAAGAAATGAGAATGTCAAGGAATGTTTATGAGACTGAGAAGAAAAGAAAATGTGGAATCGCTCTCTGAACACTACTTTTAGCTTGAAGGGCATAGTACTTCCTTGAAAATACTATATTATTTCCTCAGAGCTTCACTCGACTTGAAACTTTTTTGCTTTTTAGCAAACTAATTTTAAAATTGATATCAAAATGAATTTTAGTTCTATTATTTGATAGGTCTTAGTCTACTAAAGATTGAAATCTTTGATTTTTACGTCGGATTAAATAGTACTTGTACTCGATTTCGTTGCAATTGGATTTATGGTAATCATAAAACCTCTGGATCGAGATAGACAGGCTCTTAAAACTAGCAAAAGTAACGGGAATATTGTGCAAAATGAATATTCATCTCGAAAACAAATTCCAGCTTGTCTCTTTGAGCGGCCATGAAAATCACCATTGTTTTCTTGAAGATATTACTGCTGACCTATATATAGGATATAGAGCAGATCAAATTGAATTTGATATACCACGATTTCCATGCCGTGTAAAAGTGGTAGCCAACATTCGATTGCAAACAACCGCAATGGCTTTTCAAGTTACGAGACTTAGTTCCATAGAGTCGAAAGTCCAACCAGAACGTTCTTGTGTGAAAAAATACCTCGTAACCTGCTCTAAGTATGACCAATGAATGTCTCGACCTGGATATTAAAAAACAAAAAAAAAGACTTAGTAGTGTTCTGCATGTTGATGTTGCTGATCATCAACCGCAAAAGCAAATTGCAACAGACGAGAACCGTTATATTCAGTTATGATTTACCCTGTTATTTAAAGGAAGTACCTCGTTTTTTTTTTCAAAACAGAGACTGATAATTAAAAGACAGACAGTATTGGGATACTTGATATGCTTTTATATTTCTCAGAAGTAATCTCAGATATACTTTCAGTTTATTTGTTTATACTTTAGATTCACCCGTGAAAAATTATAGATTTAAATTTTAAAGTTAAAGCATTTTTTAAAAATATTTTTCGTAGTTCTTAATTAATTCTGAAAGATGCATGAGTTTTGGCTGAAAAGTTTGCAATCTGAAAACGTGAGATAGTAAATTGATTGAAATAACAGGAAAAGATTAAAGGGAGCAAAGAGGCAAGAAGTGTTCTGGAAATAGCGATTACTCACTCAAAAAATTATAAATTACTAGACCGTAATTTGAAAGTGGGGATTTATTTACCTTTCATTAATTAAATTCCTGCTACTCATCTTGAACTCAGAGCCACTAGGAATCCGTTATTATTGAACCATATCAAATGCGGGAAGAATTTTTGTTCAAGAAAATTTATGTAACATATGTGAAGTTCATTCACCCTTTTAACTAACGGTTTGGTTCATATCGCAGAATAAAGCTAGGAAAGATATATTTACAATCGGGTAATTAATAATAGTAGTTTTCCACGTTCTGCTATTAGAATGGGAACTCGTGGAAAAAAATTAAATCAGATATATAGTTTAAAATTTTAGAACTTTAAAGTTTATAGTTCAATGTAGTTTATAATTTAATTGTAGTGATTGATTTTCAAATCAAAATTTAAGCTCTTTTTGGTATTCTTTCATCTGATTATTGTTCTTGTACTGCCTTACTTCTTCTATTTATTGGTACAAAAGAGTCTATTGGTGCAGAGGCTGTTTTATAATAATAAATCTCATAAATCTGACTCATGGTAGAATCCACGAATGGCAAAAAGTCCGAAATCACTTCACAAATGATTTCATTGCTCCATAAATAAGTTGGAAGAGTCTCCCTTCACTTAAGAAGGCATAAATATTGCTCTTAACGTTGTCAGAAAACTGTAGGTCAGGGTATTTGTAATCGTACATAACACTTTCAACAAAAGGAAATAGTTGCCAGGGAAATTATATAATTGATAGTGCTTTCATAATTGAATGCCTACTTTGTCCTTCCTCTTAACAGTTAAAGAGGAAGTGACTGTTGCTTGCTTCAGTTGAGAGAAGAACGGTTTCGTTTATTTCATGGTTTACTTCTCTTCTTTTATTTTGTCTTCTTCATCGCTGCTTGCGCGAATCGAAAGCGTGTCAAATTATATCAAATGCTCCATTGAATCTTATCATACATAGTTATGCTTTGATATATTTATTTCGTACCAGATAAATTTAACAGAAGATTAAAAATTCCCTCCTGAAATCTTTTTCTCTTTCTCTTATAGAAATATAATATTTGTTTCTTTGTTTCTTATTTTACGAGCAAGCGATAAGAATTTATCGCTCGTTATAAAATCTCGGTTTCGCAATTGTTAGCTGAAATAGTTTGAAGGGAGAATTATTTCTCAATTTATTTTATCTGTTGTATATTCTATTTCTGACTACTTTTTAAAATTAAGTATTTAATATAAAGAGTGTTGGGTGCAAATTCTAACTTTGTTTCCTCATTTTAACTACAGAGTGAAAAAATATCTAGTCTATAATACTTATTTAGAAAAATGACGAATTTCAATATTGAAGTTAGAACTTGGATTTAACACCTTTAAATTGAAGAGAGTTTTGAGTTGTTTTTAGAGGTTTCAGAAATACTTTTGTCGATAACAAAATATTGGTCTTTACAAATAGCAACCTACATTGAGCGAAGACAGAGTTAATGAATAATGGCAACTCGTTCCCTCTTGGTTTGAGAACAGAGCCTTCATTCATTCGATTTCAAGTCTGTAGCAAAAAAACTAAAAAAATGATACTCGAAGAGCACCAAGAACTAATTATCAGAGCGATTGAAGTACGACATTCCTGAAGACTTCACTTTTCTTAAACTTGAGACTTTCAATCGAATTCTTGTGCCTGAAATGTGTATATAATGTGTAATTGAAATCCATTTAGAGATCTTCAAGCAGCTTATTATGTATTAGGTATTCATGGACTGTCTGAGTAGCCAGAGTTACTGCTACTTAGTTAAACTCTCCACGCACGATGATTCACTTTTCCCCTGCATTTCCAATTGACAACACAGACTCGCTTTAGGTTTGGTTCGTGATTGCAAATGAAATTAATAACAATTAATCCAATGCCACAGAATTAACATTCGTTAAACTTCTCACTGAGTCACTCATCAGGAACTTTTTATCACGTAACTCAATATTCTTTATTTCACTATTAACGATTTTATGTAACCTCTAGTTGTTCAGAAATTTAAATTTAAGATTGGAATTTATTTACTTATTACTTAAATTTCTTAATATTGGCAATTTATTTTTCAGATGTTGGGGTGTAATCGAACAGACGATTTTAGCACCCCAGTGAGTTCTGGAAGCAATATGGGTAGCATCGCCAGGTTTCCAAAATTGGATGAGTGTGCTCACTTCCATTACGAACATGTGGAGCTGGGATCTTTGGAGGTAAAGTAAAAAAAAACTGTTAAATTATTATTTTAAGAATAAGAATAGAGGAACTTTCGGGATTTAATAATTTTTCTACATTTTTTTTAGGTTTCACTCAGCGAAGGATCAAATGATTCAGATAGTTATGAAGTCAGAGTAACTTCTGGAGATGCTTGCTGGACATTGCAACGATCGTATGAGAATTTTGTTATGTTCGATAAACAATTGCATCGTTGCATATTCGATAGAAAATTTTCATCCCTACCTAAGCTTCCGGACAATCGGCCTAAAAACAGTTGCGATATTTTGACGGAGTATCTGATTCGCTTCTCGCAACTGAGTCACGAGGGCCTAAACTGTGGGCCTGTTTTAAATTGGTTGCAACTAGACAATAGAGGAAGGAGAATTCTAGTTCCCGAATCCGATTCATGTCCGATTAACACACCAGCTGTTGCTGCGGCCTATGCGGTTAGACCGTACACTGCTCAAGCACAAGATGAGATTTCTTTTCAGGTAATTTAAATTTTTCACAATTAAATCCTTCAGAAAGTAAGGTCATTCTTCTAAACGTCTTAATAAGTAATTTTTTTAGATAAATCTAAAAGTAGAGAGTTAAAATAAAATTGCCAAATGATTTTAGGTGGGAGACATGATCTCCGTGATAGACATGCCACCTCCAGGGGAAAGTACATGGTGGCGTGGAAAACACGGCTTTGCTGTGGGTTTTTTTCCCGCGGATTGTGTCGCCGTCATCGGTGACAAAGTTCCTCGTCACTTGACCGTCTCAACGACCGTCCGTTCCAGGTTGCCTGTGAAGCCAGTCCTGAGAAAGCATGGAAAACTCATAGCCTTTTTTAGGTCCTTCATTCTCAACCGACCCTCCAGAAGAAGATTGAAACAGTCCGGTATTTTGAAGGAACGAGTCTTTGGTTGCGACTTAGGAGAGCATCTTTTAAATTCGGGTCACGAAGGTAACTATCTTTTTCAAATAAGAATATCCTTCGTGGATAATTTAATCAAGACTCTTGGCTCCAGACACATAAATTCTAACTTAATTTTTCAGTACCAGCTGTTCTCACTTGTTGTGCTGAGTTCATCGAGACTCATGGATTAGTCGACGGGATTTATCGCTTGAGTGGTGTGACGTCGAATATCCAAAGACTGCGACATGCATTTGATGAAGATCGTGTTCCTGCTCTGCATTCCGATGAAAGTATCCTGCAGGATATTCATTCTGTAGCGTCCTTGTTGAAAATGTACTTTAGAGAGTTGCCAAATCCATTATGTACCTATCAGCTTTACTCCACCTTCGTTAGTGCGGTTCAAGCTGGTAGCGATTCTGAAAGACTGAGAAGAATGAGAGATACTGTCAGGAAGTTACCGCCCCCTCATTATAGGTAAAAATTTATTAGAATTAATTGTTAATAATCTCAAAAAGTGAGATTTCCACTATTTTTTTCGTGACATACCAATTTATAACAATAATAATATTTTTTATTATGTTCCAGGACATTGGAGTTTCTCATGCGACACTTAGTGAGAGTAGCAGCTCGAGGAAACGAAACGGGAATGACACCAAGAAATGTAGCGATTGTCTGGGCTCCAAATCTTCTACGATGCAAAGAACTCGAAGTCGGTGGAGTGGCAGCACTTCAAGGAGTGGGAGTGCAAGCTGTCGTGACTGAATTCTTGATATGTTACGCAGAGCTGATCTTTGGAGACGGTCCGGTAGGCAGGCCTAAATCTTTAGCTATCACGACCTCCGCCCGCTTGCTGAGTCTGGAAGAAGCCAGAAACAGGAATCTTCGATGTGAAGCAGATTACATAGAAGTCGGAGCTGGCCCAGCTGGTTTACCAATTCACTACCACACTGTTATAGATTTGCCACCAAGGAAGCGAAACGGCTCGAAGCGATCACCATCCTTGAATTGGAGAGCCTTGTTTGCGAGAGGCAGCTCTGGCGCGAAAGGAAAATCGAGACAAGTTGGCACACCTCCTCAAACTGAAACTCTACCCAATTCTGTAAATTCTCTTCGTCGCTTGAGACCTGTGAAAAGTGCTGATAGTTTGGATGGCGAGGATAGTCTTGGTCCTCTTTTGGGACCTCCTCCTTCGAGACCTTGCGGCCATAGTAGATCAGTCTCACATGATTCCTACTTTGATCACCTGGCAGATGCACCCAGTACATCCTCGCCTTTAGATCTCTCGGAAATTCAACTCAATTTTGATTTGGAGGAAAGGGAGATGAGAATGTTCTCAGAAGAGGAGAGTACTGGAATCACTTCGGTGGAAGCCTCGCCGAGAAGACAAAGGAGTGATGGGCCTCAGTCGGTTACTGCCAATGGAGGATCAAAGAGGAAACGATCAAGATTGGAGGAAAGACTGCAATGCGATGTTGAACTTCGGTTTATTGATAGTCAAAGTCCAGACCAGGTAACATGATTAATGGTTAACGGAAGAAATCTCCTATTGATTTATAATAGAATCGTAAATAAATAAATTATAATATTTTAACAGTGATGCCAAATTACCTGATAAAGTTTCGCTGAAATTTTATTTATTATAACAAATGTGTGAGAACTATAAACAATATATTTCGATTTGAAGTATTTGTTTTTTTTTCTTCTATAGAAATGTCAAAAATTTGGATTAAACACTCCATTTTTTAAAAGTAAAAAATCTACATTAGATAACTGAAAAACTAATCTATTTCTAAGTTGCCATTTGGCAGCATTGCGAATGGAATAAAATCTCCATAATTTTGTAGACAAGAAATTTAAAGATAATAAAGTAGAAAAGTTTAAAATAATAATCTGTTGAATCGTGTGTTGTTTTATTGTACGTGTATGTGTTCGTTTCAAATTTGTTTAAATAGTGGCGAAACAATTTTATGACTTAATTTTATTTTTGTTATTGATATTGAAATATATTGTAAACATACTTTCCTGTTGTTTCTAAAAATAAATCCAAAAGAGTAAATGTTCCTAGATTATTCAAATTCAAGTATATACTCAAACTGTCGACTCTGCTTATCACAAACTTATTTCAATTCCAGGTGATGGTATCAGCGGACATCCATGGAATGGAGACGCCCTCGCCCTTGACAACTCCTGGCTACTTGCCTCTTTTATCGGAAGATTCAACTCCTCTCACCCCCGCTACTTTACAAGGGACTTCGCTCTCCATCTCGCCTCTGCCAACCAATAGCCCTAGGATAAGTTTTCGAAGTTTTACTCTACCCTTAGATCTCGATAACGAGCAGACCAGCTCTGAGAAGCTAAATCGAAACAGCGCGTCTTCCCTTAAGGTATCCGACCCTAGTCATAGGTTGTCTATCAATGTAGACAGTCAAACTAATGTTAAGCACTGCGAGAGTATGCAGACTTACGACAGACTTCTAGAAACCTACGACGTCAAGTCTCCAGAGTCTTCCGCGACTCAACCAATGTTGCACGAGTCAAACGGTATCGTTTCAGAATTTTTCGATCAAGAAATGACACCTTGCGATAGGTTAGTCTCCTCCTCTAGCGAATCCTCAAACACTAGCGATCCTGCCTCTCCATCAAGAGATCAACTATCCGACAGACTAAGCTCTTGTCTTGCTGAAGAAAGCAAGATTTTTGATTCCAGGAACTTATCCGAGCAAAAGCCAAATACTGGAGATAGAACTTCTTCAAACGAAGATCCACTAGGCGGTATTTCAAACGCCCAAGCAAATGACCTTGCAGGTCTGCCTTTGTCAAGCCTGACAGATTTGGACTCGCCCATGTCCTGTGAACAGACTTTTGAAGATCTGCCTGATTCCGGCTTTGTCATCTGTGACAGTTCAGATAAAATGTTCACGACAACAGATACTCAACCCCTGGCTTCCAATGCTAATGATTCTGGCGAGTGGGTCATGGTTGAAAGAACTATTGCTTCGATCACCACTCCAACAAGTATAACTAGCAGTCCCAAAGATCCTTTGGAAGGAACCGTGAATCCCGCTATTGCCACAGAAGCTCCACAACTTCGATCAACTTCTGAAAATATTTCGAGAACATCTCTAGACTTAACGATGGGGTCAAACGTGGACACTGACACCTCCTGCATTGGCACAAGTGATTTGACAGAGAGTCCAATCTTGGCTCAGGAATCAAGCGAGATGTATGATGAAACCAAAGCCTCGAGTTCTTTTCAACAAGAGCAGAGTGAAGCCGGCAGAATTGCTTCTTCCTTTCTGACCTGCTCTCCACTGAGATTAAAGGTACAGAAGTTTGAAATGCACCAGAACCAAAAGCAAGGATCTTGTAAAATGGATCAAGAAGTGTACAAGATGGACCAGGATGCTTGTAAGATGGATCAGGAAGTTTGCAAGATGGATCAAGGAAACGAGAAGAGACTCAATCAAAAACCCAAAGTCGAAGAGAAGTTTGAATTCAAGAACCAGAAACGATCTTCAGTCCAAGAGAACTTCCCTCAGCTCCCTGAACGCCATAAACCTCCGCAATCATCGGACGGCGAGAGGAAGAATGTTTCCCAGCTCCAGGAGGCTTTCGAAAAAAATATAGAAAAGTGCCATAGCTTTGGACACAGTCCGCAGAAGCAGCGTAGTCATAATCAGTATCAGTATCGCGTAAAACATGTAGACAAACGAAACCAGGTTCAAAATACTCAAATCCACAATAACGAGGTGATGATACCCTCGGAAAATGCAGCCCAACCTTTCGAGCTCGTTTATGCACCAGAAGGAGCTTCAGAAACTGCTTCCTTGACCTCCTCCTGCACCTTCTCCAACGCTTCATCGCCAATAGACGATTCTGTTGTTTTGAGAGATACGGCAGCTATTCTCCAGGAACTTGCCTTGCAGAGATTGTCTGGAGGCGTTGGAGGAGAGTTGCAAGTTACCCCCAGGAGACGCTACGATTCCGAGGTAACAAGAGATCGAAGGAGTTTCGATTCGGAAATAGGAAGGGAGATTGTTAGGGAAAGAAAGATGAGGCAAGAGTTGGATAATGCTAGGGGAAAATCTGAAGAACTTTCTGTCGGAGTTCAGCATTTGCCACCTTGTCTGCGTGCTCGTCACGCGAGAGCAACCAGGGCGACTCTCAGTCGTTCTCTAGATGAAGGGAAGTTTAATCAAATGACTGGCGAGTCTTCACTCTCGAAAAAGCAAACTTATGATGATTCTCAACATAGTTCTACCCCAAATGTTGGAACTGAATCGATGCTTTCTACTAGCAATCCTGACAGGATGTATGCAAGGAACCTGGGGGGACTGGACCTTGGAGATCCACAGTGCAGGGAGAGGATAGAAAAGTACAAAGAGGAGAGGAGAATGTTCTTAAGGGACAAGTACAGATCTGAAAGTTTTCGGGCGTCCAAAGCTGAGGATGAGGGAGAGCAAGCGTTACTGGCTAGGTTAAAGCAGCGAGCTTCCAAACCCTCTCTTCATTGACCAAGTGATATTTATAAGCTTCATGCTCTCTTTCGCTTTAGGAATGTATATTCTACGTAAGATTTTTGTTCAATCGTTGATATTACGAAGCCTAAGCTTAATCTTGCAGGTGAAAGCTACCTTTGATTGTGAGTTCTATCTTTTTATTTCTTGCCCAAATGGCGAAATACTCTTTTACTTTTATGGCTGCTACAGAATTTTAAATGTAAAATTTCTGGAGTTTAATAGTTTTTCTAGATCATTCTTTTTAAATTTTTAGACCAATTCTTCCAAGATTAGTGAGTACAAATCTACTAGGTGTTTACGTATTACAAGGCAGAATTTTATTTTTTCTTAGAATTTTAATTGAGTTCTAAAGAATTGGTTATTGAAAATTCTTCCATCTAAGATTGATGAGTGTACCAATTGGATAATTCAAATTTTGAAAGTTTTCAATTTGGAAGCCTTTAAAATGTTAGTTTGAAATTTGCACGTTTTCAAATATTAAAGTTTCCAAATTCTCAAAAGTGAATCTCAGGATTTTCAAAATTTGTAGCTATCTTGATTATTACCTTGATTTTGAGATTTAATTTCGTATCAAATGTCTATAAGATATGTTTGAAATATGGATTAAAAGAATTTGAAATGTCCTGTTACTGACTTATTTGAAGTCTTAGAGAAGGATCGAAACTTCTAGATTAGAATCTTTTGAAGTATTAAATTGTCTCTGCATTTTTGCAACTGTCATTTTTGAAACTGTCAAAAAAAACTTTTTCGAAAAATATGCTCTGCTGATTTATCAATATTAAAAATTGTGCTTTTATCTAATAAAAGTTATAGCCGTTATGAAAAGCAGAGCAATATAGAGATATTTTCGCATGTTCTGAAAAAATCTGATTATTTTTATTTTAGTTAAGTATAAAAAAAAATTAGAGATGTAATTACAAATTTACGTATTTACAAATCTCAAATATTAAAGGATGAAAATTGACTTTGACGTAGTTTGTTAAGCTAACATAAATATGTGGGCCTATAGATTTTTTTAGTTATGTTCTATTTCTTTAAAAAATATCTTACTTTTTAAATATCTTGGATTCTTTCCGGTTATTTCTTAAAGACTGTTTCTTTAAAAAATATCATTTATCTTCAAAACGTTCCTTTCTTATTGAAAGTTAAAAAGCAAGTCTTTAAAGATCAAAACTAAAAGTGTGCTTAGCAGCTATAAATGTGGTTTCGTTCCAAACAATTCAAATTTCGCTTAAATAATTGTTAGTTTAAAATTGGTAGAAACTGATTGTATGCTTGAAACTTTTTTGCCAGTGCGATAATGTTGTTGAAATTTGTTGATTGTCTCTAATTACGTAAATGAGATTACAAGTAGAATATTATTTGATATTTGGAGTTGCAATATGCATCGGAATCTTTATTATCCAGTTTGACGACGATGAACTTACATTGAATTCTTTAATTGTATTAAATTACGTATTCTATATATTATATGCGATATTGTTATTTTCTAATTGCGGACAGGTCCGCAGTGGTATAAATATCTTTTGTACATGTTAGGTTTTACTTACTTTCTTAGATAATGAGTTAATTTATGGGTCGACTGAAATATCAATTTGCGATTTCACTTGAAATCAAGATTACTATTTGACGAAATCTCTGAACAATTCAAGTAGATTATACAATATACTTTAGATTATAACTCTGTAGCGATTTTAAAACGTCAATAACACTGCTTAGCAAGTAACTCTACTATAAATTATAATGTAACACAGGAAATTCTATTGTCTTTATCTTGAGGAGTTTATAGGAGTTTTAGTGTAGATCTTGAGATTTGTAGTTTCCAGAAATGTCTATTAGAAAAATGATCAAATATTTGTGCTTACAATTATTGTCGCTTCGTATTTTTAGTATAGAGGAATGCACAAATTATTCTTTAATTAATACAAACAATCGCAAAAATCCTGATTCTAATACTATTATTTTTCTTTAACTTTGCTACTTTTAATCCAGTCTATGAAGAGGATGCATTAAGAATGCAACATAGTACTGGGTAATTCCTACTCTAGGAAATCCTCATCCTTAGGTCCTGGTGTACAGGAAAGGCTTGCACATTTTCTATATTCTCAATAGCAACCAGTCTTGCCTCAACATACAGTCTGCACTCATATTTAACAATGAAAAGACTTGTGTAATTTTCTGTTTGGTTCTAATATCCTTCTTTCTGTAGGCTATTCATACATATAGTTTCCAAATCTGTCCCAGACATTCGCAGTTCGATTGTTTGGAGATAGATTTTCTCTTTAATCGCACTAGGTCAAGGACAGTTCATCTATCTGGTTTTCCTCTATAGCCTATCATAGATTGTTGTTTTAGCATCTCTTTGCAACCATATACTCCAATGTACGCAAGATCTGCGTATTCGCTTAGCTGGACTGGTGTTCGTTTCAAGCAAGAGTAAGGATCATTTATTACCGTGATCCCCAGCTTTACTACATTCTTTACCTGAGTTTCAGGAACACCTTGACCGATAATATAGTTCATATTGAAATATTATAGTTTTCTACAGAAGTCTGTCAAAGCTTCGTCGGTTGATCCATAGTTCGGTCACATTTGTGTCTTTGCATATTGCACAAGTATACACTAAAGACGCAGAAGCAAAATAACTTCAGCTTCATGTAAATCTGTAGGTCTGATCACTAGCCTGATTATTTAAAAATCTCACCACGACTGGGAGAGTGAATCCTAAAAAATGTCAACATTCTAGTTCTTACTTCTAAGATGTTGTCTTCAGTGTTTCCTTTAGGATAAGTATAAGTCGCAGTCAACTCTCCCATCATATTTGCAGTTTTTCTATTTTGAGAGGCTCCACCAGACTCATTAGCCCAAGTAGACAAAAGCTTCTGTGCTATTTAATCACTTCCATGAATAGTTACCCAACATTTCAGACTGGAATCTTCAGATATCAAATCCCGGAGGCCAGAGGTTGCAGTGGGATCTCAGAAAATGTTGCTAGTCCTGTAGCATCTAATGTACCGATCAGATTTGGGATATGGCAATGTCTTGCCAATTCCGTGCGATTTTTGCAAGTTCGATTCCTCACCTATAATTGATTACTCATGACTGCTTAAATGTAGCAACTTCCTCTAGCAACATCTAATGTAGCTATCATATTTAGGATACGACAATGTCTTTCTAATCCCATAGGATTTTTGCGAGTTCGATTCCTCAACCAATTGATTAATTGATTATTCAATTGATTATTCATTGTTGTTTTGTTAAAGAATGCAACTGAACAAAAACAATCAGAAAATAATACCAATTTTCACCCAAGAATTACGAACAAATCTCAAATTTTTAAATGTAAAAGTCTAAATGTACAAGAATATAGATGTTAATTAATTTGTACCGTATATGAGATTTCAGACTTTCACTAATTTCTGCACAATAGGTACGCAATAATCAGTCATTAAGTGCATATTTATTTTTAATTATTTAATCTCTTCAACAAATTGCGTAGTAACTGTTTAATTCTATAGTATCTTTGTCGGCTGAATGATTAGAAACATGTTTGACAATATTATATTATTATATTATATTATTATTAATTATTATTAAGAATAAGCCGAATCTATTTAATAGTAATCTCTTCTCTTAATACCAAACCAAGACTATTGCCATAGTATTTAAGATTTAAGGAGGAAAATAGTAATCTTGCTTTTGAGATGCAAAGAAGCCCCACCAATTGTCACACTGGGATGTATGATTGTCTTTTTTTCGCTGTACGATTGTCTTGCACACGTTTTCGTTACTATAGAAGATACTGTTTTGCATATTACATTATTATATATATATATATATAGATATATAGAAATTATTATATGTAAACAAATATACATATACAAATTAAAGAAAGACAAGAAAAAAATCGTGTTTTTACTCTTTTCTTACTATTTTTACTATTTTTACTAGTTTATTATTATTAATCTTACCCTATTTTTTATTAGGTATTTAATTTAGTTTTTTTCAATTATTTGAGACAAAAATAAATTAAAATCACTAAAGAAATAAACTAATTATTTTTTCAGAGAACAGGATATCCAAGATCAGGTATCACATTTCCTTGGATTTTACAGTTTATAGAATTATAATGCTATAGAGGCCAATACAATATTTTTTATACTATTTATTATTTTTAATTTAATATTAAAATTTTAATTTTTCATAACGATGTTGATTGGAGGGCCAGAGTGACGTCAACGTGACCGGATTTCCCACTAATTACTGCTTAAGTATCAGTGACTCTCATACAGTTTTTCTTTCTAATTGTAAGTATATATTTTATTCGCTTTGTTGCTTTTGTCCATGTTAAAAATTATAATTGGAAATTATTGTTAAAACAAAGTTAAAATATCTTTTGTCGAAATTTTATCTAAAATTGAAAAACAGCCCTATTTCTCCTTTGTAAAGAAAATTGCAAAAGCCATTTAAGTAGTTCCCAGTAAAGTGGTAAATTTTTGTTCTGATAAAATTTTTCATCTTTTTTTAGATCTAAGCTATCGAGTTTCTTCCCAGGCAAAGGCTGTCGAACAATTAATAAGGCTTGAGCGAATGGATAGCAAGACCCTGACACATTGTCATTCAGAATCAACTCTGGCTTTCGCCCCCGCCGGGGCAACCCCTTTACAATCGAGAGGGGCTTTCAGTCTTTACTTCTTTAACCACCGGTGATAGAGTGGTTGAAAGGTGAGGACCACTCGAAACAGTGCCGGAAGAGAAGTGGAGAATTCTGGTGGGATGCTGGGGGTGGCTGGGTGTCAGCCTTTATCCCCGTGGAATGAGGGCCACTCCACTGGTCCAGGAAGCCCAGAGGTGAGGGTGACTCCGTGACTATCGTCGCATCTTCCACGGTAATTATTTTTAAACACGTCGTGGAGATACGGATCTCTGTACCACCGCTCAAGTGTCCGTAAACTCATCTCTATTTTTCTCTTTTTCCCTCTTTATCACTTTCTTGCCACATTCTCTCTTCTTCTCTGTTTATCCCTTTGTGAGAAAGCGCAGTTTTCCTCGGTGCCCCTCTAACTAAATAACAGGACTAATTAGGTGTTGCCGCCTAGATTCTCGCACCTTGTGGCACGTATCGTCCCGATAATTTTTTTTAACATCCCAGGGGACTTACGTAATTATTATCTGGGCTTTTTGATACTCTACAGTTTAAGTTACGTCTAAAAATTATTTTTTCTTATCAAGGGATGAGATACAGATATATTAATTGCCCCTATATTAATTGAAACAAATTAGAATCGTAAATTCTGTTTATAAGTTTGTTCTGTTGTTTGATTATTATTATTATTATTATTATTATTATTACATTATTATTCTGAGTTTGATTTATGTTTTGCAATTTACAGGTTCGAATTGCTGCTCGTGTTAAGGGTCTTTGACTGACCTCACTAGTTGGAAGTAACAACACCAGCAAGAGCGACAGATTCTATACCTTTAGATGTAATGCGTCCTTTTCCCGGGTACGCTTGACTGTCACGGTTGTGCAAATCGAATCAGGACGCCCCGGCACGTAGTCGACAATGTTATTTGTTAGTGGAGGCGTTGAAGTAACCGTAGGTTGAAACGAGGCCAGATTGCCCGGTGATCAAGTTAAATGGCACGTGGCTAGCAAACCCCCTGGAACTGGAAAGGATACGTGTGTATCTAAGGGTCGCAAACCATCTCTTCATGGTCCACGTTTGGACAAACAATTTCGCGATTTCCAGTTCATTTTTAAAATCAACTCCTTCAAAATTACAGTCTTTTCAGAATCAAGAATCCTGTCAATTCAATTTTCAATCCTGTAAATTAGGAAAACGTTTAAATAATGGATTTAAGGGCGGTGGATCCAAGTTCTAACTTCAGCACTCTCATCCTTCATTTTATTCAACAACTTTTAAATAAATTATATATTTTTCTTTCGCTAATGTTTTTTTAAATAGAACTTTTTGATTTACGATCTTAATAGTTTGGTCTCTTCGGTTAAACGGTGATAATACAGCCTTGAGTACTGGTACCCTCAAGGGGATGACTAAAATGAAGGGTGGGGGGTCTGGATTTATTTATTAGAGGGCTGGTTGAGACGTCGAGTGACACGCGGCGACGTCTTGACAGCTTGTTAGGCTAACGGCCCCATAGAGCCAAGCCGGCACGAGCCTCTCCTCTGCTATTTAACTAGACAGTTTCTCGTTTCTTTACCCCAACAAATGAATATAAATTGACCGATTCTACAAGCATCAACGTCCAACTCATGGATTTACTTGTCACTGATATTTAGCCCGATTAGCCCTACCGAAAATCGTCTCATTAAACCCACTTACTTATTTTCTCACTTTTAAAATAATAACTTAGAGATAATTATTTTTATTCCGCAATAGTCAGAATTAAATACCTCTTCACTTTGTAGATCTACTTTTTTTTCAAACAGAAATGTGGACGCGAAAAAATGTTTAAATAAAAATTAATTCGTCTCATTACGTTTCTCAAATAAAGCGAAGAGTTTAAACGTATTCAACGTCCACATGAAATTCCGGTGAAAATTTGAAACATTTGGAATTCCAGTAGATTTTTTTTTTCAGCTGAGACAGAACTTGGATCCAACACTCTTAAGGACGTTAATTAATTAATTATAGATATTATAGATAAATTATAGATAAATATTTTTTCGCTCTGTAGCACTAAACTTTTTTTAAATAAAAAACTGCGTACAGGACGAAAAAATATTTAATTTCGATAATTTTAGCATAAAACGAGGAATTCAAAATCTAACTTCAAAATTCAATATTTTCGTTTCACTCAAAAAATATTTGAATTAGATATTTTCTCGCTCTGTACGCATAATTCTAATTAAAAATTGATTAATTCTACACAGGGAAAAAATTCCAAATTTAATATTTCTTGAGTAAAATGAAGAAATCGAATTTTTAGATTAGAACTTGTCTCCAACAACTTTAAGGGATGAAACGGGGTAAAGCTATCAGAGGTAGTATCTTCCAGATTTGTGTAATGAAACAGTATAATTTGTTGTGGTTCCACTTAATAATATCTTCTCCTTGTTTCTAGATGTCTGGAGCAGCTGGAATTTCGCTAATATGATTATATTGAGAGCAAGGATCTGTAAGGACTGCCTCACCCCTTTGGATATATATCCCTGTGATGTGAGCGACATGATTATTACACGAATAACTTGGTATCCACCGCCTAACTCGTATATAGGAAGGTACATTATGTGAGTGCATATCAGTTTTAACCCTCCGTCGGGAAAATAATGAAAGTAATGGAACACGCCCACTACATTTAGCGCTAGACTCCCAGTACCCGTCCCCTATTGGCTATTGTACCTGCCACTTCATTGTCCTTTATTTCATTATTTTTGCCACATTCCGCCCCGTTGTCGGGGTGCGAATCTCCCTCTGCTTCTCCCTGATTCACCCCTCAGCCACCCTCATCTCTTGTCGCTTCTGTAAACTCCCTTTACCTCTCCCTTTCTCTCCCCCTTTGCCTAGTTTCTTTGCCAGAATTGGGACCCTTTATTTACATGCCATATAATAATAGGCGTCTTAACGAAATCTAATAAACTTCATAAACGACCCGGCGATCTCAATTAATTCACAGTCATTGTTAGCCCCAGCTTTCTCTCCATCTTTCTACTTCAAAGATAGGATCACATAATTTTTATCACTTCAATCTGGCAAGGTTGGCATGCTATTCAGCCTTTTTGCAGTATTATTAATTAACTTTTATAAGCTTTTCTTTGTATTCAATCGCACTCAATAGCGGTGAAAAAAAAATGAAAATTTCCGTAATTTTATCTTTAGTATGTGTAAAATTCCAAAATAGGTTTTCCACCATTTGTACTCCTAAGTCTTTTGAATTCCTTTGAAATTCATTAAAATTCATAATAAATGCTTGAAATTTCTTGAAATCCCTTAAAAATGACTTAGATTCTCATGAAAGTGAGATTCTTAAAAGTGTGCCTTGAAATCTAGTGAAATTCATAAAAATGTCTGAAAAATTCTTTTGATAATTCTTTTGAACTATTTTAGAAATCCAAAAAAGTTACTAAAATGAAATAAAATCTCTCAGGATCCTGTAAAAATTTTTTAAATCTTTTAAAGTCTTTTTATTCTAGTTCCTAAAATTCCTTAGAACTCTTTTTAAAGTCCCTTCAAATCTCTTTAAATCTCTAGAAGAGATTTGAGAGATTTCAAAAGATTTAAAAAATTATAAAAGGATTTTATAACTAAAATAGTGATTTTGATTGATTTTGGGGATTCAAAGGGATTTTTATTATAAGAGTTGAAAATAGTTATTAAAAGGATTTCTAGGAGATTTTACAAGATTTACAGAAATTTTAAGAGGATTCTAAGTTTTTTGTAAAAATTTTAAGGGGTTTTCAAGATATTTTGTAATGATTGTTAAAAGATGGCTTTTCTTGAAGTTTTAAGAGATTTTTGAAAGATATTCTAAAACTGTTTTCGAACACTTTAAATTAAATTTTCTTTAAAATTTTTAATCTTATATTTTTAAGCTTTTTAAAAAGATATTTTAAATAAATAGAATAGTTGGGTAAATTCCTCGAAATATTTTTGATTCTTTCCAAATCCTTAAAATATTGTAAATCCTATAGAATCTTTTAAAGTCTTTTTATCCTAGTACCTAAAATTCCTTAGAACTCTTTTTAGAATCTCATGAATTTTCCTGAAATCTTTTAAAGTATCTCTACGAAGTCCCTTAAAATCTTTTAAAATCTTTGAAAATATTTTAAAATACATTGAAATCTCTTAAAATCTCTAGAAGAAATTTAAGAGATTTCATAAGATTTAAAAAATTATAAAAGGATTTTATAACTGAAATAGTGATTTTTATTAATTTTGGGGATTCAAAGGGATTTTTATTATAAGAGTTGAAAATAGTTATCAAAAGGATTTCTCAGAGATTTCACAAGATTTCAAGAAATTTTAAGAGGATTCTAAGTTTTTTGTAAAAATTTTAAGTGGTTTTCAAGATATTTTGTAATGATTGTTAAAAGATGGCTTTTCCTGAAGTTTTAAGAGATTTTTGAAAGATATTCTAAAACTGTTTTCGAACACTTTAAATTAAATTTTCTTTAAAATTTTTAATCTTATATTTTTAAGCTTTTTAAAAAGATATTTTAAATAAATAGAAAATTTGGGTAAATTCTTTGAAATATTTTTGATTCTTTTTAAATCCTTAAAATATTTTAAATCCGTTAGAAACGCTGCTAAATTCTTCAAATCATTTAAAATATCTTGAAATCGTTAAAAATATTTAAAAATCCCTTGAAATTCATAAAAATTCTCCATAAACCTTTGAAATCTCTTAAAATCTGCAGTATTATTAATTAACTTTTATAAGCTTTTCTTTGTATTCAAGCGCACTCAATAGCGTTGAAAAAAAAAATGAAAATTTTCGTAATTTTATCTTTAGTATGTGTAAAATTCCAAAATAGGTTTTCCACCATTTGTACACCTAAGTCCTAATTGATTATTCAAATTTTTTTTTAAATATTGTTCCTTTTTGTTTGTAAAAATTAATAAATTTTTTATGATTCTAGGTAATTATGAGCAGAGGTATTAAAAAAAAAAGTCAACGCTTCTGAGATTGCCCTTTCTATTGTGTTTTGTAGTTTATGTGCCCTAAACTGGCCTAAACCCTATAGACGATTGGATCCGATTACCAGATTATCTTTAGCACGTGTCCAGGTTTATAACTCTCAACAAGGCAGATTTTGCAGACAACGGCCGTACCACGCTGAAAGCACAAGTTCTCGTTGGATTACTGAAGTTAAGCAGCGCTGGGCACGGTTTAGTACTTGGATGGGGTTACCGAATAAGGAAAATACCGTTGTGCTGTTGTCATTTATGTTATTTGATTAGTGCAAAGCTTTTAAAGCAGGCACAAGCCAATGAAACCATACCTAATACAAATATGAGTCTGAAGTTCCAAACAATAACGAATAACGAAAAATATTTTTTTTTCGAACTTACAAAAGCTACTATTTCATGGCAGAAAATAGTTGCATATAACCCTAAGAACTGCCTAAAAAAGTTTCCACCCCTCAGAGCATGTGAAACTCACCCCACTCACCCCTAAAGATTGAAAATTGAGAGAAATTGGCCTAATTAAAAAAAACCGCCAGATTTTTAATGACGATGTTTTTAAATAATGCCAAACAGGCGCCCAAAAAGTTTCAACCCCATATCTCGTGAGGATATTATACGATATAATGTTTTGACCATATTTTGAAAAAAATTTTACAATTTTAATTTTTGAAGGATATATTAACAATTAGAATTTTATTGCCCATTTTTTTATAGAAAAAAATTTGTAGCTATTTTGGTTTTTAAATGAAAGACAAAAAACTGACTTTTTTGATTGGGTTGAAGTTTCAGACGTCTAGTCTGACGATTTTTTTTATTTTTACATTCATTGGAATAACAAATTTTTTTTTAAATGTTTCACAAAGCCATAATTTTTATTTATTTACTGGCCAGGGTTTTCCGGGATTTGAAGAGAGTTTTCAGAACGTAAAAGAATTTTAAATGATTTTAAGGACTTTTTCAGGATAGAAAGGAGTTTTTAAAAATTGGGACTTCCAGAAATATTGCGGATCTTATGGAATTTTATGTGATTTTCAGGAATTTAAAAGACTTCAAAACATTTTAAGGGACTCTACCAGCTTTTCTAGGATTTTGAAGAAGTTAATTAAGATTTTATCAAATTTTCAAGGATTTCAGAAAATTTGACGCCATTTGGTGATTTTTTGAAAATATAGTTTAACGATATTTTTTGGGATTTTAAATAATTTTAGGGAATTTAACATTATTTTATTGGACAAATAATTTTAAGGACTTTTAAGAAATTTCATGGGATTTCAAGTTATTTCAATAGATTTTAATGAATTCAATGAAATTTTGAAATACTGCAAACTATTTAAAGACATTTACAGATGATTTAAAAGATTTTAAAGAATTTCAAGTAATTTTTAAATATTTTAAGGGATTTAATTTGATTTCTTCTAAATTAGAATCAATTTCTTGAAATGTTTTTTAATTA
This sequence comes from Synergus umbraculus, assembly GCA_900474325.1. Classification (NCBI taxonomy): domain Eukaryota; kingdom Metazoa; phylum Arthropoda; class Insecta; order Hymenoptera; family Cynipidae; genus Synergus; species Synergus umbraculus. Next base: position 16,297 of record UCOK01006536.1, on the reverse strand, counting down.
CTTAAAATATCTCAAAATCTCCTGAAACCCCTTGAAATTCCTTAAAGTCTCTTAAAAATCTGATGAAAACCCTTAAAATTTCTCGAAATTTTGTAGCGTCTATAAAAATATTTTTTATTTGAACTCTTATTGACATTCTTAATCTAATAAATATTTTTAAAGAAACTTCAGACTAGACGTCTGAAACTTTAATCCAATACTATTTTGGAACAATCGATTTTAATCCGCGTATCTCTTTAGTTCGTGCTCAGTTCGTCATTTTTTGGAATTTTGAATTGAAATTTTCAGGGAATATGCTTTAAGATGTCCTGAGTAAACTATAATAAAATTTTTTGGCAAGTTCCAGGTCAAAATTAAAAAGAATTAAAATCAATTAATATTAATTCTGTCGTAATATTATAAAATTCAAGTTTTAATTTTTGCAATAATTTTCTGTTAATTTAGACAAGTGAAGGTCAATCTTCAGGGTCAAGGACAATCTTCAAGCTCTATCTTCAAACATTTGAAGGTCAATCTGCAAAAAATCCGATAAAAAAATCCAGAAAAATACATACATCAATTCTAGGGAACACTGATTTCAAATCCGAGGTGCGTTGACCTCCAACATATCAGCTTCAAGGTCATCTGAAGGTCAAATTGCAAAAAATCCAGAAAAATACATATATAGGTTTTTGGGGTCGCTGATTTCGAATCTGAGGTCCGTTGACCTCTAGCATATCAGCTTCAAGGTCATTTGAAGGTCAAATTGCAAAAAATCCGATAAAATCCAAAAAAATAATCGTGGGTGAGGGTTGACCGTTTAGGGTAGAATTGATTTCTTATTGGTAGTAGATACTGTACGAATTTTTTGGGCGAAATCTAAATTGGGCCAAAAACCTGCCTTAGAGACCCTCCCCCCCATTTATATTTAATTCTTTTTATTAGCGATTTCAAAAAAATGATGAAAGCATAGTTCTCATATTTTTGGTTGCATTTTTCGTTGTAATTCCAGTTTATATTCCACATATAGGTACCACCTATATACATGCAAGCATCACTTCCACGATATTGCGTATTTGAGAACGTGCCTCTTGATTTCGCTTCGATAACACGATTACCGAGATTCCCCTCTCGACCCGCCCTATCTATCACTACACTGGAGTATTTCAGTATAGGACCTGTCGTCCTACCCTTCTCTCCGGTCCTGAACTGACAGAGTAGCTCTGATCCCTTGCAATTACTTCCCATTATCTGGGTATTAGGATTCGCCCCAACTGGAAGCACGGCGTATTTTAGGCTCCGCCTGGAATCGGCCGGGTCGACTACTTCCATATATATTCCTGGACAAGATTCTGTATCAAGTTCCATTTGAGGTTTCATCTTCTTTCATTAAAATCACCAACTTTCGAAATCATTGTTGCTATCAGGCCATCGCTACAGATGCACAGAAAAATTGCTATGGGTATGAAAATCATTTTAAATATTCTTGGTGTCTCACATGATAAAGTAAATGTGCCAGTAAATAATTGAAGTGATAAAAAAATTTAATTTGGCTCCCCAGAAAGTAGAAGGATAATGTCATCCTGAGGACGTCTTTAGGACCCAAGTGGGCAAAAAATTTAAAGATTTGCTTGAAGTTTTAGACGTCTATAGACTGAAGATTTTTTTTTTCGATTTATTAGAATAAAAATATCAACAAGAAAAATTTGTCAAAGTTTCCGAAATCCAAAATTTGTAGTTATTTAATAGCAGAAATTTATCTGGGGTTGCCTGAGATTTGAAGAGATTTCATAGAATTTCAAGGGATTTCAAGAGATTTTATGAGATTTAAAAAATTATAAAAGGATATTGAGAGATTTGTAGTGATTTTAAGGAATTTCAAGGATTAAAAAGATTAAAGGATTCTAAAAATAGTGGAAAATAGTTATCAAAAGTTTTTTTCAGGTATTTTATAAATGATAAAAATTATAAAAGGATTGTAACAGATTTATAGTGATTTTAAGGAATTTAAAGAGATTTCAAGAAAGTCTGAGAGAATTCGAAAATTTAAGTAGAATTTTAAGGATTTTCAAGAGATTTAATGATTGTTAAAAGATGTCCTGGAATTATAAGGCATTGTAAAGAATTTTAATAGATTTCAAGAGATTTTTAGGATTTTTAAAAGATATCTTGAAATTTTAAGTTAACTTCTTATATTTTTTAAAGTGTTCAAACTATTTCTATTAAAGTTTCTTATAAATTAATCTTATTTTTATAAAATTTTTAAAATCATTTTATATAACTAGAAACTGGTTAAATTCCTTGAAATCTTTTAAATTCTTCTTAAATCTTTAAAAAAAATTATATTATAAATTCTCTAGAATCCTTACTAAATTCTTGGAATCATTTAAAACATCTTGAAATTGTTTAAATTCCTTAAAATACTTTTAAATGGCTTGAAATCTGTTGAATATCTTTTGAAATCTTTTGAAATTCATTAAAATTCATAATAAATGCTTGAAATTTCTTGAAATCCCTTAAAAATGACTTAGATTCTCATGAAAGTGAGATTCTTAAAAGTGTGCCTTGAAATCTAGTGAAATTGATAAAAACGTCTGAAAAATTCTTTTGATAATTCTTTTGAACTATTTTAGAAATCCAGAAATGTTACTAAAATGAAATAAAATCTCTCAGAATCCTGTAAAAATTTGTTAAATTTCTTAAAGTCTTTTTATCCTAGTACCTAAAATTCCTTAGAACTCTTTTTAGAATCTCATGAATTTTCCTGAAATCTTTTAAAGTATCTCTACGAAGTCCCTTAAAATCTTTTAAAATCTTTGAAAATCTTTTAAAATACATTGAAATCTCTTAAAATCTCTAGAAGAAATTTAAGAGATTTCATAAGATTTAAAAAATTATAAAAGGATTTTATAACTAAAATAGTGATTTTGGGGATTCAAAGGGATTTTTATTATAAGAGTTGAAAATAGTTATCAAAAGGATTTCTCAGAAATTTCTCACAAGATTTAAAGAAATTTTAAGAGGATTCTAAGTTTTTTGTAAAAATTTTAATGGGTTTTTAAGATATTTTGTAATGATTGTTAAAAAATGGCTTTTCCTCAAGTTTTAAGAGTTTTTTCAAAGATATTTTAAAACTGTTTTCGAACACTTTAAATTAAATTTTCTTTAAAATTTTTAATCTTATATTTTTAAGCTTTTTAAAAAGATATTTTAAATAAATAGAAAATTTGGGTAAATTCTTTGAAATATTTTTGAGTCTTTTTAAATCCTTAAAATATTTTAAATCCTGTAGAAACGCTACTAAATTCTTAAAATCATTTAAAATATCTTGATATCGTTAAAAGTATTTCAAAATCCCTTGAAATTCTTTAAAATTCTTCATAAACCTTTGAAATCTCTTGAAATCTAGTGAAATCGATAAAAATGTCTGAAAAATCCTTTTGATAACTCTGATAAAATATTTTAAAAATTCATAAAAGTCTCTGAAATCAAATAAAATCTCTTAGAAATCTTTAAAAATTTTTTAAATCTTTTAAAGTCTTTTTATCATTAAAATTCCTAAAATTCTTTAGAACTTTTTTTAAAATCCCAGACGTCATTTAAATTTCTGCTAGTAAATAAAAATAAAATAAAATAGACTTGAGAGCTTCTTTTTGATATTCTTAATCCAGTAAATGTTTACAAAATAAAATAAAAAAATTCGTCAGACCATATATAAACGTCGGAAACTTTAACCCAATAATTTAAAGAAGTTTTTAGAACGTCCTAAAAATGTCCAATGTTCCAAATACATCCTAAAAATGTTTTTGGAATATTGGACGTTTTTTGTCCTGACATAGGACGTTTTTAGGACGTTCTAAAAACTTCTTTAAATTTTTTGCCCACTGGGAGACCAATTGGACTGCCATGGACGTCCTAAGGATGTTTTCTTCAGAAAAACTGGCAGTTTCAGTAATTTCCAGGTGGAAATATATGAAATTGGCTCTCGACGTGGAAATCCGCATGGAAATAATTATTTGGAAGCGTTTAGGGTGGGAGGTCACAAAGACCTCGGTGTATTCAGATTTCAGCTATTTGCTAATTGAATTCGTAAGTTAATGGGCGTGAATAGAGTTTTAAATGAATTTACTGAAATCGGAACAAAGTGCTGGCGGGCGAAAATTTGAAATAGCCATATATATGGTGTATGACGCGTTTATGGGAGCATTAGTGGTCCGAATTGCTGTTCGATTGACATTTTATAGCGTCGCGGGTCATGGACGGCGGAAAGCCCCTGCACAACATTATCGTCCCGTTAATTGGCAGACTGACATTTTGCCATTGTCGCTCAGGACATTTTCATGACTTAACGAGTCCATTGGCTGGTCTAGCCAGAGTAGAAGCGTATAAGGCGATTAAAAAAGTATTATAACTTTAACTTTTAAAATTGCCCAACTTCCCACTAAAAATTCAAGAGCTACTGAAGGCAATGTCATATTCCAGGGTGGCCACAATTCAGGGAAGTCAGGGAAGTCAGGGAAATGTCAGGGAAATGCGAGAATTTGTCAGGGAAAATAAAAATTGACATTTATATTAATTATGTTATTTTCGTTGTATTAAATATATATGATTTTTATAATTTATTTAACAAATTTTAGAAAGTATCGAAAGATTTCGAAGGATTATAAGTAATTTTCAGGTATTCTCTGAGTTTCTCTAGGTTTCTAATGATTTCAAGAGATTTTTAATAGTTTTAAAGGATTTTAAGAGGTTTTTAGGAATTTTAAGTGATTAGAAATATTTTAAGGTTTTTTTTTACGTATTTTAAGGAATTTAAAAGTTTTTCGTGGAATTATAAAGGATTTTAAAAGGCGTGTAAGATTTTTAAGAAATTTTAATTACTTTAAAGTGATTTTAAAGAATTTATATTTTCCTCATGGAATTTTAAAGAATTTGACAGTAATAATTTTAATTATTGAATTAATTCAAGGAATTTCGATAGATTTTAAACGATTTAAAATTTTTTAAACTATTTTAAGGATTTGGTAAGTATTCTAAAGAATTTACGACTTTTTTTAAGGATCTAAAAAGAATTTAAGAAAATTCAAGCGATTTACCCAAATTTTCTAGTTATTTAAAATGTTTTTAAAAAGGTTATAAAAATGAGATTAAAAATTATTTTCATGTGATTTTAAGGAATTTAAATTTTGTTCATGAGATTTTAAAGAATTTCACAAAATTTTTATAATTTATAAAAGATTTTGTAGAAGTTTGAGGAATTTTATGAATTTTTCAAGAATTTTTTAATAGATATTTACCTATTTTAAGGAATTTCAAAGTTTTTTGTGGAAAGCTAAAGGATTTTAAGAAGTTTGTAAAAATATTAAGTAATTTTGACATTTTAAAAATTATTTTCTGACTTGGTGAAATTTTTTTCAAGAGTTTTTTTTAGCGATTTTAATGATGCACTTTAGGGAATTTTAAAAAAATTTCACGAGACTTTTATGATTTGTAATCGATTTTGTAAAGTAATTGTAAAAGATTTCAAGTAATTTTAAATATTGATGTGGAATTTTTAGATATTTAGAGATGTTTTTAGGAATTTCAAAAGATTCCAGCGAATTTTAAGGAATTTTGAAGGATTGTAGGAAATTTAAAGAGGTTTTTATGAATTTTAAAAGATTTTGAAGTTTTGATTGGAATTTAAAGTATTTCAAAGGATTTTGATGAATTTTAAATAGATTAGTGAAAATTGAAGGGACCTCATGAAATATTACCAAATATGAAGTCATTTCATAGAATTTTAAGCTGTTTCTAGGAATTTCTAGAAAATTCAATAAATTTTAAAAGATCTTTTCAGCAGTTGTAAATTCGAGAGATTTCTACGAATGTTAAATGTTGTAAAGTGATTTTTTAAAAGATTTAAAATGATATTATACGAGATTTTTATGATTTTCTAAAGTTTTAGTGGAATTTTAGGGAATTTTGAAATGTTTTCAAAAATTATAACAAATTTTTTACGAATTTAAAGGGATTAAAAAATGTTTCGTGCAATTAAAGAGATTTTAATGAATTATAAATACCTCATGGAATTTAAAAGGATTTCACAGAATTTTTATGATTTATAAAAGATTTTGTCGAAGTTTAAGGAATTTCAAAAGGCTTTCAAGGAATTTAAAAAATCTTTACGTATTTTAAGGGGTTTTTAAGTTTTTCGTGGAATTCTAAAGGATTTTAAAAAGCTTGTAAAAATTGAAAGTAATTTTGACATTTTAAAAATGATTTTAAGGAATTTTGTAAGTCCTCATAGAAGTTAAAAAAATTTCAAGTAATTTTTGATTTTTAAAAGATTTTGTGAGATATTTTTATTTCAAGAGTTTTTTTTAAAGATTTTAATGCACTTGAGGAAATTTAAAAGAAATTCTCGAGATTTTTATGATTTGTAAACGATTTTGTAAAATAATTGTAAAGGATTTCATGGAATTTTAAATATTGTATAGTTGAAAAATGAAAATTTTTTATGGAATTTTGAAGGATTACAGGAAATGTAAGAGATTTTTAGGAATTTTAAAAAGATTCATGAAAATTCACGATCTCCTGAAATATTAACAAATTTGAAGCGATTTCGTGGAATTTTAAGATGTTTCTAGGAATTTAAAGAAATTTCAATGAAATTTTAAGGGATCTTTTCAAAAGTTGTAATAAATTTGAGAGATTCTTACGAACATTAAATGTTGTGAAGTGATTGTAAATTTCAAAAGATTTAAAGTGATATTATACGAAAATTTTTGAAAAATGTCAATAGTATTATAATTGAAAATTTGTACGCATTTGTAATACTTTTCTGTCAGAGAAATTGGTCTGAAAGTCAGGGAAATGTCAGAAAAATTGAAAAATTGAATCTTGTGGTCACCCTGTATTCCAAACCCTAAAGAAATAATAAATAAAATAAACCTTCATGAAATGATAAACCTGTATAATCCTTTTTGAAAATCCCCGATGAATGACGAATGAAATAAGCCAGTTGATAATTTGAGTTCGTAATTCGTCTATATTTTACAGTTCATTTTCATTTTCATTGGAATTGGAATTTCATGGATATTTATGAACTTTTCATCTATACGCTGGGCGTTCCTTTTGATATCAATAACACTCTTAATGCTGTACTATATCTTATAAATGACAACAATTTTATATCGCACCGATCATTGTTTGTATTGAAACAACACTTTAATGAATATTCACTCTGCACAGATTGTTTGTTAAGAACTTGTACGTTTTTTTAACGTGGCACTGACGTTACCATCGAAGAAATTGACTAGGCATCGGATTTCAGGTTTAAAGGTCATCCTCGAGCTGGCGAGGTCTCACGTTTCTCAGCGATGATGACGCTGAAGTGGTAGACTGTGGTGCTGCTGATGAGAGAGGGTCACCGGATGTGAATGAACGGTTTGAAAACCTCTGGGTGGTGAACCGAGTCTTGGTAAACGTATACTGGTATCCTGAATAGGCGAGGGTGTTTCGTCCCCCAGGACGTCGATTTCATCCTCATCTGAGTCAACAATCGCGTCGCTGCTGGCTCGAGATTCCCGACCTCCCGACAGAGAGAAATCGACTGGATGTTCTGGTAACATACAAATTTTAAATACATTTTTTATTTATATTTTAAGAAATAAAGACGAAAAGTTTCTTTAATCATCAGATATCGTTAATTAGGAATTTTTAAATCATTTAGTACTCCCATGGGACGTGACACCTCCCCCTTATAATTAGAGCATGAGAGTGAAATGGCCAATGGACCTTTGAAAGTCACGTAAAAAATGGTGATTAGTTATTAATTAAATATAGTAAAAATAACATTGAATCGAGAATTTTCTCAAATATAATTGGGTTGAAGTTTCAGAGTTTAATATGAGATTAAAGAGATAAATGAATAATTATAAAAATAAAGACGAATAAAGATTTTATAAAGATAAATAAATAATTATTAAAGAGATTAAATTATTTAATTATCTAAATGCAGGGACTCAGATTTTAAGATTTTCAGGAATTTAAAATAATTTTCAAGAATTCAAAATAGTTTCAGGATTTTCACAAGATTTCAAGAAATTTTAAAGGAATTTTCAGAGATTTAAGAAAATTTGGAATAATTTGAAAAGATTGTAAATGATTTTTTTAAAAATGCAAAGGATTTTAAGAGATTTTACGCGCTTTTAAGCAATTTCAAGGTAACTTAAGTGAATCAGAACGATTTAAAGGATATTTTAAGAGATTTTGAAAAAATTCCAAACAGTTCAAGGATTTTAAGAAATTTTTAAAGATTTTAAGGAATTACTGTAGGGATTTGACGGAATTTTAAAGTTTATTTATAAAGGATTTAAAAAAACCACTCCAAAGATTTCAATTAATTTAATTTAATTTAATTTAAATTTAATTATTCACTTATTCAATGACTTCAAGATTGGGTTGAAGTTTCAGACGTCTAGTCTGACGATAAATTTTATTCTCTTTATTTTATTTTTTTTTTTTTTGCATTTTTGGATTAAGAATATCAAAAAAAGTTCCAAAACGCATAAAATTTTTATTTATTTATTATTAAAAATTTACCCGGCGTTGCCCGGGTTTTTAAGAAATTTCAAGGGATTTTATAGAGATTTTAAGTGATTTTTCAAGGAATTTAGGGAATATCAAGAAGTATCTTAAGAAACGTCAAAGGATTCTTTTAAAAAAATTCAAAACAGTTTGGATTTTCACAAGATTTCAAGGGACTTTTATAAATTAATAATATTATTATTAGTAATATATTATTATCAATTAATATGTTTTATATTATGTAAATTTAAGGAATTTCGAGGGATTTCAAGAGATTTTAGTGATTTTAGGGAATTTCCAGATATTTTAAGGAACTTCATAACATTTTAAGAGATTTCAAGGTATTTGAAGCAATTTCAAAGGGATTTTAATAGTTTTTTAAAAAAGATTTTTATAGATGCTAATACAAGATTTCAAGAGATTTTAAGGGCTTTCGTCAGATTTTAAGTGAATATAAGGAATTTCATGAGATTTCAAGATATTTTAAGGGATTTTAATGAAATTTTGAAATACTTCAAACTCGAAATCTCCTGAAATCTCTTGAAATTCCTTAAAATCACTTAAAATCTATAAAAATCTTTTTTAAATAATCTCTATTAAAATTCCTTTGAAGTTGCTTCAAATACCTTGAAATTTCAATCTGTCAAAATTCCTTACTTGAAATTCTTTAAAAACTTTAAAATCTTCTGTAAATGCCTTAAAATTGTTTAAAATATATAAAAATTCCTTGAAGTTAAGTAAAATCTCTCGAAATATTTTGAAATCTCTTTAAATTCCTAAAAATTCGTTAAAATCAGCTAAAATCCTTAAAATTACTATAAATTTCTTGAAATCCTCTTACAATTTTTGAAACCTTATAAAATCTCTCGAAATTCCTTAAGGGAGTCTTCTAGTGTCAAGGCTGATTTTTTAAGGCATTTTAAATTTTTTTTTTGTAATAAACCATTGAAATAAAATAATTTATAATATCTACATCATTTTTTATCATATTTCAACAATCTTTATGATTTTGTTTGAGCCAATATATTAAATATAAAAAGTGGTACAGCGCCCAACAGACATAAAAAAAAAGATGCTGCAACTGCTGCCATAAAATTTCAAAAAAATGCCAAAAAATCTCTGCTGAAATTTACAATGTATCTTTATTTCATACATAGTTACCAAATGAAACTAAATAATTAAGATTGCTTGGTAACTTTTTTTTAATAGCTAGGACCACAAAAAAAGTGCGAAAATTTGATCTTTTTTTTTCTAAAGCGTAAAAAAAATTATTATTTTTAGAATTTTGACTTGATTTAGCTTCCATGTAGAGCCTCAAGTCTCACAATTAAAATAATATTTAATTTTTTAATTTCAGATAAGCAGAACGGCCGGAATTATGGCAGCAGTTGCGGCATCTATTGGAATAATAATAATAAAAAAAAAGTTTCCACTGTTTCTAAAACCCAAAATTTTTTTTAGCAATTTTAGAAAATTTAGAGGAATTCTAAAGAGACTTTAAAGAATTGCAATAATCTTAAGGAATTTCAAGGAATTTCAAGGGATGCTAAGAGATTTTGATTGATTTTAGGAATTTAAAGGGATTTTAAAAAGAGCTGAAGTTATCAATGGATTTTTTTCAGAGATTTCACAAGATTTCAAGACATCTGAATTGATTTTAAGGAATTTTATAGTATTTTAAGACATTTCAAGATATTTCAAGGAATTTCAATATATTTCAAGAGATTTGAAGATATTTCAAAACATTTATAGAAGATTTAAAATTTTTTAAAGAAGTTCAACTAATTTTAAGGGATTCAATTTAATTTACTCTACATTAGAATAAATTCCTTAAAATTTTTTAAAATCACTTAAATTGTTTTGAAATCTTTTGAAAATCTTTAAACTTTTCTTTTAAAATCCATTGAAATTCCTTACAATCATTTATAACTAAAATCTTGTGAAATCTATAGAAATTTCTAAAAATCTCTGGTCCTTTTGATAAAGATAGAAAGCATTATAAAAATACATTGAAATCTTGTGAAAACTCTTGAAAATCCTTAAACTATTTTGAATTCTTTCACAAATCCTTTGAAGTTCATTAAGATATCTTGAAATTCTTCGAAATCACTTAAAATCTCTGTAAAATCCCTTGAAATCAGAATAAAATGATTTTGGGAATTGTGTTTGATATCTTAATCCAATAAATGCAAAAAAAAAATGAAATAAAATTGTTCATCAGACTAGACGTCTGAAACTTCATCCCTATGCAGTATCTTTTTTTTTTTATATGGTCCTGTTGGGCGCTGTACCATTTTTTATATTTAATATAATTATTAGCTCAAAAAAAATCACAAAGATTGTTGAAATGTGAATAAAAATTATATACATATTATAAATTATTTTATTTCAATAGTTTATTAGAAAAAAAAATCTTTAATCCTCTAAATTCTCTAAAATTGCTCCTATATAATCAATAAATAAAAATCTTGTCTTTTGGAAACAGTAAACACTTTTTTTTTGTTACCTCCATACATTTCCAATAAACGTATAGAAAATCGTCAGACTAGACGTCTAAAATTTCAAAACCCAATTCAAATATAGAAAACACCTTATACAGTATTTTTTCTATAAATTCCTTTAAGTTGAAAGACGCACTTGATTGATTTTATTGGGAAGCTATAAAAAATTGAGAAGATATAAAAAATTGTGTTTTAAGATAGAGAGTTGGGTAAGAAGGGAGTTTTAGGAGAAAATTGTATACATGTAGGCCCTGGTCGAGCACTTAGCCGATAATTGATTAATTTTCTGCAAGACCGAATTGAGAAGACCCCTCGATGTCTTCGCTATCTAAGACAGCCTTCTCCTTCGTTCCAGAGAACTCTGGAGTCAAGGTAGTCAGTCGCCTTGGCAGCCCTCGCTTTCCAAGGAGATGTCTTGGTAACTTCGTTAGACCCCATCCCCTCAGAGAACGAAGCCATCTTGGCTGCGACAAGTAGCTGGTGTTACGCGGATGCGATGCGGTGACTTTAGAGAGCGTGCCAGGTATTACAAAGCGATGCAGTTAACTTCGATTACCCGGTCTACGAAGGCACAGAGCACGATGTCGTCTTCTAATTTCATTTTATCAAGGTCTCTCGATATCACTCGAAATTACCTCGTTCGCCCTGGAGGCGTCTTATTCTTCCTCCTCGTTTTCCATCCGATCAAGCGCAATTTGCCAACGAGCAAAAAGCCATATTCTTATTTAGAGAAATTGCAAATTTCAACACTCGTAGTTTCCATTTTTTATTCTTGCAAAATTTCTTATCAATGAGTTGAAGTTTCAGACGTCTAGTCTGATGAAAATTTTTATGTATTTCATTTTTTTTTTTACATTTATTCATTTGTTGTATTGAGAATATCAAAAAAATTGCCAAAATAATTTTATTTTTATTTACTCACTAGTAGAAATTTTATTTACATGGCGTTTCCCGGGTTTTTAAGAAATTTCAAGGAATTTTATTAGAGATTTTGAGTGATTTCCGGGAATTTCAAGATATTAAAGGAATTTTCAGAGATTTAGAAAAATTTAAAAATAATTTGAAAAGATTTTAAATTATTTTTCAAAAATGCAAAGGATTTTAAGGAATTTTGCGCGATTTTAAGCAATTTCTAGGTAACTTAAGCAAATCAATACGATTTAAAGGAATTTCAAGAGATTTTTCAAGAATGCCAATCAGTTCCACGATTTTTCCAAGATTTCAAGAAATTTTTAAAGATTGTAAAGAATTACTATAGGGATTTGAAGAAAATATTTATTTTCTTTATTTAATTTTTTTTTATTTGTTGGATTAAAAATATCAACAAATTTCCCAAACTCATTATATTTTTATTTATTTATTATTAACATTTTACCCAACGTTACCCGGGTTTTTAAGAAATTTCAAGGTATTTTATAGAGATTTTAAGTGGTTTTTCAAGAAATTTAGGGAATATCAAGATTTATATAAAGAAACGTCAAAGGATTCTTTTAAAAGAATTCAAACCAGTTTGAATTTTCAAAAGTTTTCACAAGATTTCAAGGGACTTTCATACAAGTTTTGAAGAATTATCAAAATAATGTTTCCAGAGATTTTTAGAAATTTCTATAGATAATGTTTAAAATTATGTTTAATATTATGTAAATTTAAGGAATTTCGAGGGTTTTCAAGAGATTTTAGTGTAAATGTCTTAAAATTGTTTAAAATATATATAAAAATTCTGTGAAGTTAATTAAAATCTCTCGAAATCTCTTTAAATTCCTTAAAATTCGTTAAAATCAGTTTAAATCCTTAAAATTATTATAAATTTATTGAAATCCTTGTACAACTTATTGTATTAAGAATAACAAAAAAAATTCCCAAAATCATTTTATTTTCATTTATTTACTAGTAGAAATTTACTTAGCGTTGCCCTGGTTTTTAATAAATTTCAAGGGATTTATTAGAGATTTTAAATGATTTCGGTGAATTTCAAGATATCTTAATGAACTTCAAAAGATTTTTAAAAAAATTCAAAGCAGTTAAAGGATTTTTAAGAGTTTTCACAAGATTTCAAGGGATTTTTATTATAAAAGTTGGGAAAAGTTATCAAAAGGTCGTGCCGAGATTTTTAGAAATTTCTATAGATTTCACAAGATTTTAGTGATAAGTGATTGTAAGGTATTTCAATGGATTTTAAAAGAATTCAAGAGAGTTTAAAGATTTCAAAAGATTTCAAAACATGTTAAGTGATTTTAAGAAATTTTAAGGGATTTATTTTTATTTGGAGAAGTAAATAAAATGAAATCCTCTAAAATTACTTGAAATTCTTTAAAAACTTTTAAATCTTCAGTAAATGTCTTGAAATATATTCAAATCTCTTAAAATTCCTTAAAAATCCCTTTAAGTTCCTAAAATCCATCGAAATCTCTTAGCATCCCTTAAAATTCCTTAAAATTGTGTAAAATCTTTTGCAATTATTTATAAAGCCTCTTTAAAATTCTTCTAAATTCTCTAAAATTGCTAAATAAAAATTTTGTTTTTTGGGAACAGTCGAATCTTTTATTATTATTATTATTATTATTATTATTATTCCAATAATAGATTGGATTAAAGTTCCAGACGTGTAGTCTGACGATTTTCTATTATTATATTCATTGGAATAAAGATATTTAAAAAAAATGATTCCACTGTTTGCAAAACCCAAAATTTTTATTTATCTACTGGATTTTTAATCCCAGCGTTGTCTGGAATTTTAAGAAATTTCATAAAGAAAAAAGAAACTTTCAAGTCTTGGAAAAGATTTTAAGAAATTTTGAGGGCTTTTTCAGGATTTCAAGGATTTTTTTTTTAAATTGGGATTTCCAGAAATATTAAAAGATCTTAGGAGATTTCGGGTCATTTTCAAAAATTTAAGAAATTTAAAGAAATTTAAAGGAACTTTAAGAACTTTCATATTTTTCATATTTCAAGAGATTTTAATGAACTCTATGGAATTTTGAAATATTTCAAACAATTTTAAGAAATTTACAGAAGATTAAAAAAATTGCAAAGAATTGAAAAATGTTTTATGGGTTTTCATTTAATTTCATCTATATTCGAGTCAATTCCTTGAAATTCCTTAAAGTCACTTAAAATCTGATTAAATCCCTTAAAATGACTTGAAATCTTTTGAAAACTCTTGAATATCCTTAAATTATTTTTAACACTCTTGAAAATCCTTTGAAGTTGCTTAGAATCTCTTATAATCCCAGGCAAATTCGGGTAAATTTCTGCTAGTATTTAAAAATAAAAAATATTTTTTGAACTTTGATTTTGATATTCCTAATCTAATAAATATGAAAATAAATAAAACTTTTTATTTTTTATATTTATTAGATTAAGAGTATCAAAGAGTTTCCAAATAGCAGTTTTTATTTTTATTTATTTATTAGTAGAAGTTTAAGCAGAGGTGCACGGGATTTTAGGAGATTTTAAATGATAAAAGAATTGTAGAGGATTTTATCAGATTTTAAGTGATTTTGAGGAATTTCAAGGGGTTTTGAGCGATTTAAATTGATGACAAGTGGTTGTAAGGAATTTCAATTAATTTCAAAAGAGTTTAGGGATTTTTAAGAGATTTCGAGACATATTAAGTGATTTTAATAATAAAAAGTGATTTTAATAAACAATTTAATTGAAATAATATGATAATAAATAATAATCAATTTTAAGAATTGATTCTTATTTAGACGAAATCAAATGAAATCGCCTAAAATATTTTAGTTACTTAAAATTCTTAAAAATATTTAACATCTTCTGTAAATGTCTTAAAATCTTGAAATCTCCTGAAATCCTTTGGAAGCTCTCAAAGTTCTTAAAATTACATAATGACCAATAAAACATTATTAAATCCTTTAAAATTAATTAAAATCACATGAAATCTCATTATAAAAGATCCCTCAATATTTGTGGACATTCAAATTTGAAAAAAATCCTTGAAATCCTAAAAAAGTCCTTAAAATCCTAAAAAAAAGTCCTCAAAATCATTTAAAATCTTTTGCAGTCATTTAAAATCCCTTAAAATTTTTGATTTCAATTCGAAAAGAAATCTTTTAAAATCCCGGACAACGCCGGGTAAATTTCTACAAGTAAATAAATAAAAATTGTGGATTTTAGAAACTTTGGACACATTTTACAAAATATTTTTATTCGATAAAATAATTATAATTATATTATAATTAATGTCAAAATAAAAAATCGTCAGATAGACGTCTGAAACATGAATCCAATCGTAGATTTAAATTTTGTAAATGGCCTTTGAGTTTGGCAAGATTGTTAAATCGTTGAAGGGGGGCTGGAGGGAAAAAAAAATCTTTAATGAAGAGGCGAAAAAAAAATGTTAAAAAGGAGCTAACGATGTCACTGGATGAAGCGACGGTGGTCACTTTGGTCACTAAATATATAAGCGATTATCTTGTCTATGCAAATCTTGTCAAAAGATATCGTTCCTTTATAAATCTCTCAAAAGCGAAAAATTTATAACGACTTTCCTCTTAATTGTTATTAAATCATTTAAAAACGTCTTTCTTTCATCGAAAAAAAGAAAATTATACCTCGTTCATCTTTTATTTATTATTTTTTCAAAAATCCCCATTTCTCGTAAACTTGATTTAAATGTAGCGTGTGTTTCAAATCCGAAATAGAGAGTTAACAAAATCAGTTTGATGAATTTACTCAGTCTCAATCAGACTCTATTGTGGTAAATATTAGCGTATGAAGCAACCACTAGTTTCATAGAATCATGTATAGCTCTAATGGTTCGTAACATTAGCTTGTGAGTTGCAACCTGGTCAGATAACTAGGTAATTAATTTATTGTCTGTGAAATTTTGGATCTATCAACCTTGATTAACGTTTACTGCTAAGTGAACTATTTGATACACAAAGTGAGCCAATTTTCATGAAATTCCCTTCTTGATTATCGATTTTCACCATTGAAACCCAGAATATATCGAACATCATCCTTTATCTCATAAAAGGAAGCTGATATAATGCAATTATCCAGTTTCATTTCCATTAAAACGAAAATTAAACAATTATGACGAAAAGTGCATGTATTATAAATTATAATACATACCAGTCGGAGATGTAACGGAAATTGATTGACTTCCACACTGTTGTTGGCCGGAAGCTTGGCTGCCGTTGCTGCTCGTATTCAGCTTCCGTAGCTGCTTTTTATGCTTCATTCTCCGGTTTTGAAACCAAGTTTTCACCTGGGTTTCAGAC
>UCOK01006535.1:0-79414 GCA_900474325.1 Synergus umbraculus | reverse complement strand
ATAAATAACTATAACTTTCTTATTTTTTAATGAAATGGATTAAAATTATAGGTCAATCGATTCGTTTCGACACAAGGAATCTTTATTTCCCTTACGTCAGCTTCGAACTTTGAATATTAGAGAAGTTATAGTTGTTAAACTAATTTTTCAAAATTAAATAGAACCATAACTTTCTTATTTCTCAATGAAATGCATTAATCATATAGGTCAATCGATTCATCTCGATGAAAGGAATCTTCATTTCCCTTACACCAGCTTTAAATTTTCAATATTTGAGAAGTTATAGTGGAAAAATGAATTTTAAGAAAATTATAAAAGTAAATAAAACTTTTAAAATTAAATATTTTGTGAAACCTTTGCAAGAAATTCAACTAGGTATGTAGTGGAATAATTATGTAAAATTTTATCAATTTATCTCTACGCGTTTTCAAGAAATTGCAGGATTGTGACACACACACACACATCCGGACATTTTTTCAGATGATCATATTAGATATATTGCCCTTGAAATATGTTCAAAAAAACCTTTTTTAGGAAACTGGATTTTGTCACCACTACAAAGCTTCCTCTATGAAATAAAATATTTTAAAATCGCTTAAAATATCTTGAAATCTCTTTCAATTCTTAAAATCACTATAAATCTCTTAAAATTCTTTATTAATTTCTGAAATCTTGTAAAATCCTTAGAAAATGTTTAAACTTTTTCGAAATCCTTTGAAATGCCTTAAAAATTAATCTTAAATCTCTCAAAATACCGAACAAAGCTGGATAAATTTCTGTTAGTACACAAACAATATATTTCTATTTGTCTGCAGATTCGTTTCCCCGCACACCCTCCTATCATCCTTCCTCTTGTTCTTTTTTTCCGACTTTTTTTTCTTCACACTCCATCTAAATTGATTGGGCGCTCGATCATTCGTGACGGCACTCTTTCAGGCGGTGTAGCGATACCTACTTATATATTACAGGATGGAATGAATTCTCGAGGAAGAAATTAAGGAAATACTTGGAGGAAGAGGCACCTTGCTAAAAGAATGAATCCTATAAAACTCCACGAAGCAATAAATTGTACCTAGTAGCCCGAGGTGCGGATTATTCTTTATCCGCCTTTCGACACCACCAAATTAGATGCAGCTGCAGTATAACAGTTACGAGAGTCTCTTGTCAGAATTATAAAATAAGTGTCCGTTTTGTTAAGCAAAGTGCTTCATGGTCGTGCACAGAATACTTAAATTTAAAGCCATTTATTAACACTAACAATTGCAAATTTTAAGGTTTTTGGGTGGTATATAGCATGCTTTATTATTCATATTTAAAAATACGCTGATCCACCTCTGTGTACTTGTTGAGTACTATAACTTTATGATTGGTCAATTTTCTTAAATACTGTTTTCACGACCTTTAATTCTATACCTTCTCTGTAAATATACTGAAAGGTAAACCAGAATTAGAGATCCAACTTAATTTTCCTACCAGGCTAATATTGTTCCCTATTAGAGACTTGAATAACAATTCCTTTCGTGATAATGCACAGCACATTCCCATTATCAGCAAGATGGCTTTTTTCACTTTCTTGAGTAGTGCACGTGGCAAATCTGAAATGCAGGACTAACGTAACGATCGTTGCTTTAAACAAAATAGAGAATGCCGCCTGTACTGATTATCATCTGACGTAATTGCTGTGTACCGGTTACAATGTATAGAACGGCGAAGCAGCGTAATAAAGCGGCAAGCCTCGCTTCCAAAACGGAAACGATACGACGCCGGAAGGTGTCCGGCTACAAGGAAAGGCTTTCCTCTTCTGGAACTAGCATGCATAGGTTGTTGGCTGTTAGATGGCAATGAAAGAGGGGTAGTATAACTATAGAAGAGAGAGGGTGACTCTTGCGCTAAAGACGACGAAGGGCAAGGGACCCTGCCAGCAGCCACCAAGACCACCATCAAGAGTTCTGTGCACTAGATATAAGGTTGTAACACGCACCAACTGATGAAGGGTGGACACGCGAAACCGATCCCTTCTATGAACTCATTTTCACAACCCGATGCTTATTTTTGACTGCCACCTGAAAATACATATTCAAGAAAAATCTATTCTTCCTCCCTTCATACTTGATCTCTCCTCTTCTTATTTTCTCCCAGCGGATGGACCCACTACCTTCTCGTGTAGATATATATATATATATATATATATTATATAGTCTGTCGCGCCGTTTTCCTCACTTTCCATGATGCTTTACCGCATAATGAGATAATAATCGATGTTCACCGGCACTCGCTTAATTCGTGTCATAATTTTCATAATATTACACTTTGTTGAACAAGTACGTAACGATTACACGACCTGCTATTACGGGTGGTCTGTGTACAGTCTCAATAAAGTTGAAACTTTGTTTGCCTCCTACAAAGACTGATTCATGATCATTTTTGACATTTTCGGGTGGGGGTTGACTAACTATTTCATCAAGTTTCATTCAATACCATCTGGTTATTAATTGTATGGATCGGGGTAGAGATTTTGAGAGATTTTATTAAGTGATTTTAAGGAATTTCAAAGGATTTCAAGAGATATGATTATATATAAACAAATATGATTTGACGCAAGGGGTTACATATTACATATCATACTGACAACCTTTAATAACAATTGAATCAATAGTGATTCCGGAAGAGCCTCGTCATCCATAATGTAAGCATGATTATTGTTGATGCTCAGCAAAATCGAAAAGCTGGCGAGATCGAAGGTAGTTGCAGTTAGTTGTAAAATACACTCGATCTAGGACTACATAGTGATGGTTCTAAGCGGCATGGCAGTGTTGGCATTGTCAGTGTCGTTGTTGTTGTCATTTCTCCCACCCCCTTTCCCCACCTACTCAGCGTGCACAACGCATAACGTCAACAACAATAGATTATGCTCTAACATAGAATCGACGCATATGCACTCACACTAGTTGCAGTTGCGTTACACTACGGACTAGGGCCAACATAGCCTCACCCCATCCCGCTTCAACGATCGACTCCAATGAGATTCCATTGTCTCGAGTAATTAATATTGATTACAATAGGTTATACCTGGCTTCGCGTTGCCACTCCTGGCCGCGCTTATGGCTTACCTAAGGTTCATTCCCTGCCTAGAATATGAGGATGGTTTGTTAAAATTAATAATTATAATACTATTTTGTTAAAATCACGATGTTTTGTTGTCGCGCTCCTGAGATTATGGACATCATTCGCGGCGTGTATTTTCTTTTCTATGCAAGTTTACCTGAATGACTTACATGCATTATTTCTGTTTTTATGTCGATTTTTAAGAATTTCTGTAATAAATTAATTTCTGTATGGTTTTCACTTAATAATATTGAGAGGGGTTGACAAGCAAAAGCAATCTTTACATTTACTTCTGCTTTCAAGATATTTCAGGATATTGCAATCAGAAATTCAGCTGCTGTTACTTCGAAACCATAAATTCGGCCACCTCTCACACCAGATTGAGTGAGAATCCAACTTTTTTAGGTTTCGATCCTAATCGATACCCTAAAGGAATAAAACTTCATAAGCAGAGCTGCTATCGACCATCTGTCTGAAATACTTTTTCTTTCAAACTGAACAGAATCGGTTGTCGAGAGATTCAAAATGAAATTTGAACTTTTAATCGTGTGAAGATATTTTAACACAATATCTAAGGACAAATTATTATTATAGAAACTTATCCATGTCGAATTTCAAATCTCAATTTGCCCTTTTTGGTAAAATGATTAATTTAAAGAGAAGAATAATAATGTAATAATTTTTCTATTTTTTGTTGATTGAAGAATCTCTGAGCAAATCTTGAGAATAATCAGCATTGTCTGACTCCTTAGGAAAAGAAAAAATAATAAATATTTCATTAAAATATGTGTAGATAGAGGAAATGTGGGAGGTGCATGACAAAGTTGGAAACTGAACACCAGTAATAGTATCTTTGGATATGCACCGTATATGGAGTACCTCGACAACCGTTTCGCTTGAATTAATCTTCAAGTCTGGATCGATTTACCTTAAATATTATGCAAAAAAACATCTGATGCGAGGAGCAATTTACGTGCCTCTCAGCACCAATGTGTAACATCCAAAAAAGCAAACAAAAACCAGAAAAGATTTTTGCTTCAGCGGGTTGGGGGAAAAGAAACTTTTCTTTAGTCGTGTCGATCTATTTCGAATCTTTCACGCCGCCCGTGTCGCGTGGACTGATCGCGCTTGATCGATCATGTAAGACGTACTGCGACCGACATCGTCAACACAGAAATCAAGCTAAATATGTCTCACTCAAAAAAATATTTTTTCCAGCAAAATATGTTTTGTTGACTGAAAAAAACCTTCAAGCAAAACAAAACGTTTACTTGACCCAACAAAAATTTTGTTATACGGGTCAAATCTTTTTTTCAGTGCTTATTTAGAAATTATATTAAAAATATTCAACATGTGTTTTAAGGGATTTTTAAAGATCTTACAAAAAAATCGTGATATAAGTTCTACCCGGGTCAATCGCTTAGATTGAATTGAAAATATTGAATAATAAGAAACTCATGACGGTGATAAATATTATTCACTTGTCTGACAATAGGTCACATGAGACTCACATCAGACTACCCTTATGCTTGAAGATGGTTGGCTGAGCCCACCTGTGTAGCCCGCATTGCGAAACAAAAGACTTCAATGAACCGTGAGTCTGTTTTCGAAATATTGAGTGACGTCGAATAGAATATGGTTTCCTGGGTGACATTTGAGTACATCTTAAGCTTCTTGATCATAGCATTTTAATCAATGATATATTATATAGTACATATTTGTGTCTGAAACTGCAGAAAGAAGGGTATGGGTATAAAATTAATTAATTAATTAACTAATATAATGGTAGAAATAATGAATAGAATAATATTGTTCAAAAAAACTTGTTTTATGAATATAAATACATAAACATATTCTCAAATGAACATTGGACTCTTTTTACGCAATTTTAAGTACACACCGCACTTCAGATTGAAGGGCGGATAAGTTTGATTCACGATTAATTTCACTTAGTTAGGGACTTAAGAGCTACTCTCCGACAAGTATAAAAGATAAGCGATTCGACAAGCGGTCCGTTCGTTTGCATGACGAAGGCGGTGACTGCGTCATAACTCGCTCAAATCTCTCGAGATACCTTACACGCGCTATGTTTTACATATAGAGTGCAATAATTATGTCGATTCTCGGATACGATATATTATACATTTAATTCAAGTATTAATATTTTTTTATAGACTTGATCTGAAATGCTTAAGGAAATTTCAAGTTCAGGGTGGCGATTTTGCCGGAAAACCAGGAATGGCCGCATAATTATCTATTAATATCTATATATAGTATATATTATATATATTATGTATATCTTATATTATATCTATATAGTTTTCAAAGTTTCCAAAACTGGTAGACGAGAAAAATTAAAAATGCCTAAATCGTGATGATAAATGAATTGAAGATGAGCTTAATGATTTTGAGATTGCTCATTCATGTGAACTGCGTATAAATTGCTGACAATAGGAAACCTCTGTTTGCCCGAGAGCTTCGAAAGTCGGGAAACAAAAGATGGTTCCTGCTGTGCTGAGCATTCTCCTTGTTGCTGCTATTGTCTTGGATGGTAGCAGAATTTTCCTCTCTTCTTCATTTTCTTTCTTCCTTCTCTGCTACTATTAGTTATTTTAATTTTCACGAAATTCTCCAATCATGTTTCTGACATAATACACTAATCTGTATTTGAATCAAATATGCTTAATCAAATAGGGACAAATTAATTGCTAATTAATATTATCGATTATAGAGCTAGCTTTTAAAAAAAGATTTAATTAATTTGAAAATAAAATTCATTATCCGTACTTTGATAGAACAGTTCGCAATTTGTTTCTGGTTAATTCATGTTTATGATGAAAGTTCATGTTTAAGATGAATCTGATGAAAATTAGAAGGTGCAAGTGACATATTTGCAGGTTCTCTTAATTGCCGGCTTAGAGCGACCGTTCCTCAATCTTTTCAGCGCCCGAGTATAAAATAATGCATGTATGATTTACTGTAAACCTTATAAACCTGGAGATAGGTTATCAGGAAGATCGCGACTTAACCTCTGGTTCCCTCGGCCTATCGCGAATCGCACGTATTTACTCACGCGGTTAGCCTTCGTTAAACTGACAATTTGAAAACGCTGGAGGCTAGACGGCTATAAACAAATCGTGCCTTTCAACGGTACTCTTGAACCAATACTAAGTCCTAATACCTAATTGTAGATCTAATCTAATATTGTAGATAAGTTAATACTATTAATCCTTTTTTAAAATACTTTTTGTCCTTTTTGAATGATATTGATGTGATTTTAAAAACTAAAATGAAATTGACCATCATTTGTAAAGAAAATATATAAATTATGGGGAAATAATGTTTGGCAATTAATAGAGAATTTCTCAGGCGTAAGTAAATATTATCTTATTAGTTAAACGAAGCGGGTATTTACTTGACTCGTGGGCATACTAATTGGTACATTTATTCGCTATAATTTTCTAGATTCAATTACTGGCAAAGGTCGTTAAATATTATTTTTAGCTCCATCTGACCTAATTGTATTTAATGCATATAATTTACGAAGCAATTCGCCTATTGTTTAGTAAATATTAAATTTTACAGCAGCGAATTAGTTTAAGAAAAATTATTTCTCGTAAAATTAATACTTGTAAATTTTTAGACATATTGTGCAATCTAAGCTGTATTGGACTGATAAATCGGTAACAAAGCTTCCTCTATGAGGAAGCAAAATTGGAACTGTTCCGACATATCAAGATTTGTATGAATTTTTTCACATTTAAATTACTTCAATACTCTTCTAGATTATGATTATGATTAAGAGATTATTTTTTTCGAAACGCATATGATGAACTACTGGCTTGGCAGGTATTAAGATTTATGTCTGAAATGACTCGACGAATAGAGTAGTCTCACTCAATAGACTATAATATACATCAGCGGAAATAACTATTGGCCCCTATCGGCTAGACAGAATAAAAAAAAGACCTAATAAAAGCATAGGAAACAATGGTTACCTTCCAGAAAGAAATATCAATTAGATTTACGAAAATCGATTTAGGATTGGTTTATGTGTGTTTGTATTTCTTTGTGTCTTTATATTGCGATGGGAAAAAGCTACGTCCATAATAAGAAATAAAAGAACCTTCGAAAGAAGAAAGGTGAAAAGAAAAAAGCGGAACGGCTACTGTTTCCCACTCTCGGCGCCACAAAGATATTTCTTTTTTTTTTTACGAGAATACTTATTTTGCGGCTTCTTCAAACTAAGCATAACACATATGAAGTGTTATAAAATTAGTGTTGCATTTGAGAAAGAAATACGATAAATGAACAATAACGGTTTAAGCTCTCGTCTTTTTTTTATTAAGTGTCAAAATTAAGATTTAAAACAAAAGAATGTCATCACTATCTTGTTCAGAAATTTGTATGGGGTCCTGATTGGGTTCTGGCTAGTTTTATTTAGTTCTAATGTTGTCCTTATATGGAAAACTGGACAGGACGGTCCAGTATAAAGACTGCAGGAAAAAAGATGTGCTCTTAAAGACATGTAAGGTCATTATCTTGGCTAATAGGATAGAGTAAAATAGATGCCCGGATCCGTGCAGAGTCTGTAAGTTGAGCTAGAAGGTGTTACCATCTTCGTCGACGATGATGACGTTGGTGGCATGAAGAGAGAGAAAAAAGCAAGATATTACTGGCGTACACCGTGCAAGGTTTGTAATGGCTCCGAAGATCTTAAGGGCGATTTAAAAGGCTCCTAATGACATCCAGCGCGCAGGGGAGATGCGGCTCTAATTTCATCCAAGTGAAAACCGAAGAAACAAGTGAATTAGCACCGGGCTCTTTGGTCTAATGACAGATCGGGTTTACACCATGCAGCGCTGTATAATATTCTGGCAATTTGCGTATTTTCGCATCGCAATAATGCACTTATAATATTAACGTGCGTCTCAGAGTTCGGCAAACTCAAATTCGATTATTGCGCTTAAAGAATAAAAACAAAAGAGAACAATAAACATAGAACAATAAATAGAATCTATATTTGGCCCTCTAGAGGACGAACATTTAAAAATGTGCAAACTGGGAAATTTCCACACAGGAAGAAGGCAAAAACAAAAACTACTAACAGCTGTTGATTGTTCTAAGGTCTCACATAAATTTCCAGACGAATCAAGATTTTTTACTTGGACTGGGTGAGTCAGAAATCTATATGGTATATAAAACTGAAGGGATCGAGAAAGGATGAAAAAGATGGTAAAAGGAAGAAAAGAAGTATCGGCCACACATTTTTCTTTGGACCACAGAGCAGCCACCGTGTGATTACTCGGGACGAGGGGGCATATATGAGTAATTTGTATTCAGCTCGATCATCCGTATCGAAATTCGAATCTACTTAGTTCTGAGAAGGCAAGGCACCACGGCTTGTCTGCATCCCCCAGTCTCCATCCTTTCTCTCTTTTCTTCTCTCATCTTCGCGAACCTTCCGATCGACTCGTCGCTCTCCCGCGCCATATAGCTTAATATAATATTATTCCCGGTTTAGTTTAATGGTTCTGGGCGATTATTACATGCCCGAACGTAGCCCAGGTCCGACCGGACTACTTCGGCCCCGGGTACTCCCAGGTCTTTCCGTCAGTATGTATGCCCATAACTCGATCGCTTGAAAAAGAAGAGAATCTGAACAAAAAGCCCCAAAACAAAACGCCATTATGATTAGTCCGGCAGATGGGTGGTCCAAATTACCGCGCTTGCATTCTTGTTATACCAAAGCACTGAGAGCCAGATATATATGCGTTTTCAACTTCTTTTGCTGTTAACTGCAGCGATATCATAAAATTGCTTTTACGTGAACGCTGCAAGGAGGCAAGGAGAAAATGCGTGTTGAGCTGATCCTGACTAACCCGACAAAAAGCAAGAATTTATAGAAAAAAAAAATGAAAAAAGATATATGAGAGAAACTAGATTAAGAGAGACGTTAAATCTCTGAAAGTCTGGGCGGAATTATGTATTTGCAAAAAGCCGAATCTCACTACGATGTTTGTGATGATGGAGTTAGAATTATTGCAACATGCGCTCCCTTTGACTTGTAGAAGCGATAAATCATACAATTTTCTTATGAGTAGCTACTGCGTAATTTCAGAAGATGTTTATGACTGTGGTGCAATTATAATTGTATATGCGAGACGCAATTTATTGGTACTTTAGTCATGAACGGCATTTGTTTCAATGGATATGTAAAATGTTTGTTTCCCTTTCTTCAACAGGGTTTCACACAGGCTTATATCATAGTTAAATTTAATATCAACTAGCAACTAAATTCATAAGTTCAAGTATTTCATATTAATCCATATTTTGTGATTTTTTTCCCAAGATTTCCTAAGATTAGGAAAACTTTCTAAATGCTCTTGAAAAGGGCAGATTTGCTTTGGTGAACAGTGGGGAGGGTTTTTTTTTAAATTACCCAAAAACAAAGCCAGGAAATTTTTCCACTTGGGATATTTCTATATTTTTCTCGTAACTCCTGAATTATTTAAAATTTCAAATGGACGACAAATATTTTAAAAGTGAGTTTTGCCGTGCTTGATAATCCAGATAGAGCGAGTCATCGGCTGTATAGGCAACCGTATACGCCCGACAAAGGCCAGTTCCCTTCATTTTTGTCTCATTTGAATATCTTCATTAATATCCCTACAGCTCCTCCCGCCTTTGGTTGCGCAGTGGACTGCAGACCGACCGCATGCATTATCCGACTTCTTGCCACCGTTTAATCGATCTCGTTTGTAAATTAAAGTCAAGGCGGCCTTGTGTTCGCGCTCGCTCTTGTCCTCGTTCATCTCCATCTTTGCTAGGACGTTTACGCAGCCTGGCATGGAGGACAAGCAGCGAGTGCGGTAATTCTACTGGAACGAATCTATCAATCAATAAGTAACTATAAAATGATTTGTGGCTCAATAAAAATAAAAAGAAGAAATTTTCAGTAAAGATTTATGGTAATAACGTGATGAATGTGTATAAATTAAAAACAAGCATCATGGAGAGTAAAGAGTGATGAGAAATGTCCATTTTGAGTTTGACGTTCCAATCATCTTCTTTTTATTTTACGACACTTTTCGCGTTAGTTAACTTATTGTTATTTCTGGAATTTGGAATGCAAAGCTTTTCTATAGAAAATTGATGTTACTAATATATCGAACACGTTGTTCGAATTGTCAAAACAATTGAAGTCAAATGATTATATTAAGACGGAGAATACGAATTTCATACATGATTTATTGAAATTTTAGAAATATTAAAGGATTTCAAGGTATTTCAAGGAATTTTATCAGTTATAGGGGTTTTATTGAATCTATCAGCCTCATTAATGTTCGCATATCCCAGAATGGATGCATTCCTGATCCATGGATGAGTCGAACGACATTGAGTGCTCTTTAGAATCTTAGGTTTCCTGTTGCAAAACGGAACGAGTTTTGGGTCGAGGCGTGCCCCCCGAAACTCGAGGAATCCAATCATAATTATTCCTGTGGAATCGATTGTGGCTCACGATAGGATTGGTTCAAACTGGGACCCCGGGTATCGGGGCCCTGTTGAGTCCTGGTGCATCAAGGTAGTTCGCGACGCGCAACGCTTGCAGCATAAATAATTAATAGTAGCCGTGAGCTGCGAAATGAGTCGGCTGGTATTTTGTGGTTCGCCGAGGCTCCGCCCAGTGAAACTTGGGCCCCTCCCTGACCTGTGAATAAGAATTGCGACCGCGATCGCGACCAAGAGGAAGAGCGGGTGTTAATCAAGTGCGTATTCGGTAGTAGCGCTGGACGAAGTCTTCCTTAGCAAGGACCTTGAGAATGGAACCATTTTCCAAGTCCACGCAAGTTCCAATGATCCTGAAGATAAAAAGGGATAAATCGAAATCATCAGATTTTATTCAGTTCAGCTTTTGTTTACATAGGGTGCAGCTGATGCAAAAAAAGTAAAAAAAGAATATAACAGGAGGGATGGGATTCAATGCAGTGAGCTGTTGAAGAATTGAGGATATAGGACCGATTCATGGATTTGGTTCTGCCCCTCCTGTGAGAGTACCTTCGTCCCATATAAATCGGATAGATTTTAGCTTATCTCCTGGACATCTTTAAGAGCAGAAGCGATTCCGGTCGACGTTTATGTAAAGCGAAGATCACGGGCCGCTGCATCAGCGACGCGATAATCGTTGGAGGAATAAGCCAGGGGGGCTGGTCCGACCTTATGTCACGACTCGGAAGTGGATGAGGGGAAGTGAAGGGTGGCGATAAGGAGTCGTAAAAAATAATGACCGGAAAATTAATCGAACTCGACGTTGGCCCGTCGCCTCGTGTTTTCCGAGGTCGTCAACTACAGTCGGGATGAGGGATGAATCGAAGGAGAAATAGCAGTTGAAAATAAGAGTAGGTACTGCCGCAAAATTCATTGGACCGAGAACTTCCGAATTTGCGTCAATCACATTCGATCGGGTTGGAGTATAATTTTGTTGGAGTATAATTTTGTATCTTGGGAGCCAATTGCTCGTCCTTTTTGATAATTTAGGGCGAAGAAAGCCTGAACGAAGAGACGCATTAATTCTACCTCGTTGGTATTGTCATTATATCGGAAGAGGGGTCAAATGAGTCGGGGATGGTGTAAGAAAGGGCTGAGTTTACGCAAGAGTTATTCGCGATTCGGCGCGCGATGAGTGCTTACCGAATCACTTAAATGATTAAGGAAAAGGGTTGTTTGGACAGCGCCTCGAATCAGGGGCCATTTCGCTGTTCTTCTTCCTCCACTCCCAACATCTCGGACGACGTCGTGCCGACTTAGCGTAATCCGTTTTGTCAACGACTGCAAACTCTCTGTCGGCTCATTATCTTCGCTTTCTTCTTATTCTTCCTCACCTTCTGCCTTTTCGTGACTCTGATCCTTTATCTCGCATCGCATAAGATGAATAATTCCTTTATCATTAAACGGGACATGATGATAGAGAAATAAGGTATAATACATACATGCATATGGTATAAACTAACGATTTCACGCAGTGTTTAACACGGAATAGATAGTATTATACATTTTGATTTAAATATCTTAAATAATGTGGTTCTGATATGGAAAACTGGACCCCATAAGGCGCGTTAGCTTCCGCTGGTGGTAAATACTGGTATATATTTCTCAAAGACATTTTTTTGTTAGCCAATAAATGCTAAATTATAATAAAATGTGCTGTGTGATTGACGGGTAGAAGAAATACACGAGGTAAAGAGGACCACAGAGGACGAGGAGGAGTTGGAAAAGGTGGAAGAGTGAGAAGAAAAAGATCCACGAACATCTATCTCTCTCTCATCCCGGGGGCTATCGTGCACTCGTGCCTCTGCCAGTGTTCCACGTATGGCTATATGTTATTCGTGCCTCGCCAATGTCCGCATTCGATGTCGAATATTTTTTCTCGCTAATCTGCGGAGGCAACACTGGCACGGGTCTAGCTTCTTCATGTAAACATTGCAAGATAACAGACCGCACAGTTACAGCGGCACCTCACCTTCTTCACTCTATGAAGTATAGTAACCGCTTATTAGAAGATGATTCTCCAATACCTTCTCGAGAAATACCAGAGGGACCTCACGATTTCCTCTAAAGAAGAAAATTGATGAATCCTCGCTAGCAGATGACCCTGAAGATCATGTCACACAAGAGTTCCTCCAGTAAATGTGTGAATTCTAGCGTCACAGCTCTGTGAAATATTTAGTAAACAACAATAACAAACATCAGAATTCTCGTGTCCCGAATTGCCTCATAGTCTGTCCCTAATTACCCCGGTCTTCCCTATATGTAGATATAAATACAGCATTATCAGGCACTGGTTTCCATAAAGTATAAGTGTAAAAAACGATTCGCGGGGGTCTTATTCTCGAGGTCAGGAGGAATCGTTGAGGGAGGTAGAAGAAGCAAGAAGAATCGAGCATGATTCTCTGGGTCTTGTGAACCTGGACGACTTCGTGACTTAGTATTTGCTCAGCCATTTCCAAGCTCTCTATCCGCTGTTTCATCGATATCCCTTCCAGGATACATAATTATATTATAATAAACTGTAACGATACGACCATGGCTCTTGGCCTCTCTTCTTGTTCTCGAGGTGGCCTAAGCCTACCCTCTAGCTCTCTTAATGCGAGCCTTCGAGAATGGAGAGATCGCTGACTGCTAGATTCTAGAAAGAATGAAAGGCACGAGGAAGGATGAGACCAACGAGACCAAGGAGAGACCTCTTGAGATGAGCCCAAGCTATTTTTCGCGGACGAGCTAGTTGAGACCCCGGTGTCAGAGGCCCGAGTTTATCACTGTCATCTCTTGACGCCGGAGTTCTGCAGTCTTAATAGGTTTAATGCCGTATAGACCTTGATTACCAACGATCGCATATCGCCATGCACAACCTGCCTCTCTTCGCTCTTGCGGGATGTCGCACTCTTGCCCGAGAGACCAGCTTTCCTCGCGATAAAATACAAACTCGCTTCCAAGTCCCAATAAGCACAAAGTGGTCTATTAAATGCTGCAGTGTCTAGATTTATCAACTGATCTATGATATCCGTTTAAGTGATGTTGGTTTATCATCTCAAAACATCGTGTTCTGAATCTCCAGTTTATATTACAGTGAAATAACAATTGTTTCCAAGAATTTCTATTGAATTCGTTGGCTATTGAGCTAGTTTGTTATGAGAGCAGCTGATGATGAATGACAAGTATCCTAGGAGTTTGGTGCATGATTATTGACCTCGTGTAAAGCGTATGCATCCGCGAAATATGGCTTCGCCTCTATGAAATATATGGTATAATAATTCTCGATATCAGGTGCCTTTAATCACCTTAAATCCACAGCCTGGGCACACCCCGTGTTCACTTAACTTCAGGGTTATCTTAATCTTTCGACAGCTGCCCAGCGCCTCCTCAATCGTTCTTCCTCTCCTTCACCCTCGCTTGTACAATCGAGTACTTCTTATTCTTTCCTGCCTGGTGGCCGTGGGTTCCGCGCGAGCGCACTCATACACAATCGCGAGTTGGTTTGGTACCCGGGGAGGTGTCGGCAGCCATGTTGAAAGCCATGCTTCCAATTCTCCTTACAGTATGTACTCCTTGCACAGGTTTGTAGGTACGCATAAACGCGAATGGGTGTCTCCTTCTTTGGTAGTCTGACTCATAAAGAGTCAGACTAAGAAAGATGGCGAGGATTCAGGAACGCCCAATGGTCATTCGCTCACTTGCTCACTTGCTTACTTGCTCACTTATACTCAGTACTCACTCTCCTTCTGGCTAGAAATGGCGAAACACTCGAACCGGAAGCAATTGATTCAGTTTCCCGTTCAGCAGATGCTTTGTTTTTCTTCAAGATGAAGGCAGTTCAGGAGGAATTCTCGTTTGCAAAATGCTAGATTGTGTATAATATTCTAGTGTTGCACAACGAGAGACGAGAAATTCGCTCAATTTTTCTGAAGTCTTCCTTCTTCTCAGTTTTCTGGAAATCCTTATTTCATCTCTTCAAACAAAAATGCAGTAGTTTGTTGTTGATGACGAGAAAAAAATTCTATGGTTGTGACAAGCAGAGAAATAGTAAAATATGGTACAACTATGATTTTGATTTATAGAGACATATTTGGATGTGGCAACTATTATATCTTTGGATTGTTTGCAATTATTCGGATTTTGAATATTGATTAGATGATATAATTTTCATACTCAAACATGTTTAGACTATTTAAAACTATTTCCAAACATCCAAAGATTAAGCAAACAGTCCCATTTTACATAAATTCCATAAATCATCACGACATCGAAAAATGGAATTTTCTAATCAACACTTCTGTTCTGAATGTGTTAACATTGTTCTATGATAACAATGTTATCTTTGATGTAGTGCTCTCCTGATGGTTTTCTCGATACGTGCAATTAACACTAACTTCTAAACTACAGGAGCAATATATCATTTTATAATTATTCCAAATCACACAATCTCGGGAGAATTTTCAATTCAGTGACTATAAATTAAAATTATAATGAAGAAAATTTCAAATGGTTGTTTATGGATCTAGAAACATCGAGTTGAATGAATTTTTAATCGTGGGAAAGCTGCATTATTAATGAAGGAGCATAACTCTGTGAGCAAACAATATCAACGACAGCTTGCAGGATGATATAATTATACATTGTCAAGATTGTTGTAACAACATATACTGAAAGAATAATTCGCAGTTTCCGTGTCCGTCGCGAATGATTTCCGGAGAGCATGGATTCCCATGACACCGACCTTGAGATACTTACTTGAGTCGGAATCGAGACCTAATTGTCGCGGTGTACCGTACTACTCATTATGAACTTACGCGGCGTGCGTACCTTATTACGCGAAAGAATCATTTTATCACCTAGATGCAAAGGAAACGATAGTGATTCTACCTTGTTAGCTCCTCCTTTAATTGCCCTCGAGTTTTCATCGTTCGTGGATGTCGGCTTGATATCGCCTCTTCGCCTTCACTCGAGGCCTATTACACACTTGCATATGACGAGTACTGAGCCTTGACGCTCAGTGATTTTTCATGTAAAAAAGTTCTCACTCTCTAGACCTGAATAAATACAAAATTTTGAAAAGGAAATTTAAATTGAAAAGCAAAATTACTGCCTTTTCAAAGAATTCCTAGTTTCCTTCTATTTACTAAAAAAAAATCATGACTATTCAGTCAATATCAGCAACAATTACTGATTTCCATAATCCAGAAGCAAGAGTTTTAGTTTGAACGAGAATATTTTAATATCAAATATACTGTTCACTTCTCTGTGGAAGGAATTTAATTTGAATATAAGGATGTTGAGGCCGTTAAAAATATACAAAGTAAACTCTTTTACGTGGAAATTAAATTGGATACGGTAACAAGCTACATGAAACGTGTGAAACATGATTCTTCGTCTTATACTTAAACTAATTTTCATTAAAAAGTCGTTCTTTGAATCGAATTAATTATATCATCATTAAATATGCATGCATTATGATTCCTGTTTGAATCCCCTGTTACATTAATTAACATCATTTGCGAAAAGGATGAAAATTATTTATTATCAGGGCTAAATTAATTTTTTTAGATGGGAACTATACTGTCATACTACCGGTCAACATCTGAGGCACTAAAATGAGTATAAGATCGTTGAGTTCTCACGGAAGACATTTTTCCGTCAAGTCCGATTAAATCCTGACCACATCCGTTGATGTTATGAACCCTCTCATCGCTGTGCTGCATTCCGACATGTAACAACTCTTTCTTTCTCTCCTTTCCTCTCTTCCCTCAATGTACGCTTTAATAAAACGAACAAGTCTTACTCGTACGATCAATGTGGCTACGGCGTCGATCGCCTTGTCAAGGTCTTTAGGCGCCATGGACCGCCATTGATCTTGCAAAAAGGAGATCCTACCGTTTCCATACATGAAACCGGAAACTCACGTATACTATGAATTACTCTATGCTCTATTATGGACATGTATTGGAGCTAAACAAGGGCTATTTCGTCCTGTATCATGTATAAAATATGAAGTATCTTGAAAAACAGTATTACGCCTATATAATATAGATTATATACTTATACAGTCTTACCCCTAAAATTCTTCCTTGAAATTAAATATTATCCCTTAAAATATCATAAAATTCCCTAAAATCCCTCAAAATCTTTGAAAATCCCTTAAGGTCACTTGAAATCTTCAAATCGAGCATCTTTAAGTAAATTTCTACTAATAAACAAATAAATAAATTATCTAAACATATAATTTCTTCTATTTTACTTTTGTGTTAATCAGCCCATTTCCTGAACTTGAAATGCACTTTTTTTTGCATATATTTGTTATTTATTTATATAAATGTCAAAGGCGTTGAAGTTTTTACCGACTTAGTAATAATGAATAGAAAAAGAGCCTTGAAAAAAGGTTGAAGGACGGTAAATAATCTAAAATAAGATCGTTCTGAGAAGAGATCAAACGATCGACATCTTGGAGGGAAAGGCACGGTTCTAGCATGTAATCTGTAAACAAATTGAATTAATTGCGCATGCAAATATCGTGCAGCAGGTAGGAGAGTTTACGAGAAAATCTGGCAGAGGCAATTCTATTGTCCGATCTAGGAACCACTTAGGCGTGTAATTGATAGATCCCTCGCAGGTGGAGGAGGGCTTCAGGAATGACAGGTTACGGGCCATAGATGCGAGGTTCGCACGACCATCGCCGACGTGTTATTAGTTAATTCTTACAATTACTCGTCGTCCCCATGGTTATTCCATTACCACGCCAGCTCTTCTGGATCATCTAGATCATCCTTTTAACGACAGAGTCGATGACACTATCGCTCCCAAGAGGTCACGATACACCTTTTTCATAATATTTTTCTCAGTAAGGATGAAAACATAAAACTCAGGAGATTCTTTCCCAAGGCATTATATTAAAAAAAAAGTTTTTAAAATCATTACAGAAAGCTGATTTTTGGTATGAAAAAAATAATTCAAAATCCAGGCAAAATATTAAGGGAGATTTTAAATTACTTTTGCGAAGAGTTTATCTTTACTGTCCATTTTACAGAATTTTTATGTTCAATCCGGTTCTAGGTACATGCATATAAGTTTTAAAGCTTATTTGCGTTACAAAAAGCCCACTTATATTACTATATTATTTGCAGTAAGTCATGAGAGAATAACTTCCAGCATATTGGCCAGGCCACGTTTTATGTCACGGCAAGACATTGGGCAAAGAAATCACAGAGAATAATTAAACTGTAGGCGGTAGTACGTCGATAATTTTCTTGAAAATGACTGTGCCACTTAAGGAGATAAGCACTCCGGGGGTAATAAAGTTAACGTCCCTAATTTTTTCTCTAACGACCACCGGAAAATATTTCCTCGTCTTTTCACCTCTTTTCCTGTTTTAAATAATTTTTTTCTCGTCCAGTTTCTCTTGCTGAAATCGCGAGATCGTGCTTTCTTGCTTTCTCTTGTATTATATTATATAGCGAACATTTTGTGCAATTATGGGAGAACCTACGTGCGGAAAATAATTTTGCCAAATTGAGGCACACGTTCTTCGTGGGGGATCCGTTTACGCCTTCGTAATGACGTTAACGTGCAAACGATACTCTGTGATATGCGAAACTATTCACAACACTCTGAATAAACGTGAGACCTATTACCTATTATTTTTGCAACTAAATTGTTATATTTGAATACAGAAGTGAGGAAATTGTGGTAATATATATATACATACAGTTTTAATACACATTTATGCATTTGTGTAAGACTTTTTACATTTTCGCAGGACTTAAAACGAAACGACCGAATCTTTTCCAGAAAAATTGATTTTTATAGTGTAGAAACTTTTATGGGGTGCAGCTGGGGTCCTAATCTGGAAAACTGGCAAGGACCCCACAAGACGCGTCATTTAAGATTGATTTTTATTTTTTTTTCCACGTGTCAAGAAAAAATATTGATCATGTCTTTAAAGTAGTATTCAAAACTACACTAAATGTAACTGATTGTATTGAGGAAGTTATTATCATTATTATTTATTATTGCATATTTATTGGTTATTAGCCGATTCCCTTTTTCTTTCAAATCGAGTGGCACGATCGATTAGGGAGCATTCGAAACTCGCGCCGACCGATACTGTCCCTTGGGACCACTTAGCCATCAAACCCTCGATTCCACCCTGACTCAGAAATTCAACCACGCGTGATCCAAGCCAATCCCCAATGCCGTTTTACCGAAGAATATTGGAAAATAATGCACTTACGTATCCACTGTGCAACCGTTCTCCCGGGACGAGTTCAAAAAAGAGCTGTCCATAAAACTACCACGCCGCGGGTAAGAGGGTACGCATGAAAAATTGTAAACGGAAGCGTTTTTCAACTTCCCTCTTCGACCAATTAAATTTCCTGATACATTACAAATTGTCGGTAAGTTATTTGCCGCTCGTCTAGGAATAGCTCCACTTAAAGTAGTCGGCCGGGTTTTTTCAAAATTTCTAGGCACTTGCATAAGATCTAGAATATATCGAAAAATTCTTTCTATAACATTCAGAATTTTAAAGGTTTTAACGAATTTTATAAG
Source organism: Synergus umbraculus (assembly GCA_900474325.1). Taxonomy (NCBI): domain Eukaryota; kingdom Metazoa; phylum Arthropoda; class Insecta; order Hymenoptera; family Cynipidae; genus Synergus; species Synergus umbraculus. The sequence goes on along the minus strand of UCOK01006535.1, from coordinate 60,211 downwards.
TTTCAACAGATTTTAATGGATTTTAACTTACTTTAAATAATTTCGAGGAGTTATTTTGTTTTCCTAAATCCATAAATTGAAACTTGACCCTAATAAAGTTATATCAATCCCCATTCATATAAAATGCAATAACAATTTTTCATCTTTCCTCGAAATTGATTTTTTTTTCAATGATTTCAATTTTTTTCCCAGAGGCCAAAAACACTGCGGAGTTTCGTTATGCGCCAACAGACGTTAATGTATCGGCATGGGGAAAACAATTCGGCCCAAATAACAATCGGGTTGGAAAATGGCTGTCGAAAAAAGTGTTTATATTTCACTGGTTGCGAGAGTGAATTCCCTTTGTGACTGTAGGATGACAATTTCACGGCATTTAGGTGCGATAGGGTTGGTCCGGTAGAACCGATGGAACAATGCACTCCGACAAAACACAGGGTGCCGTTCGATCCTCTTGTTGCTTTATTTTTATTCGTTCGTTTACTCCTAGGGACAACTTTTTTTTTTTGTTAAGCGTAAACAAAAGCGTTATTGCAGAAATTAAATGACACATCCTGTCAAGAACAGTAAACACGCTGGCAACTACCGCCGCCGGCTAGAATTCTACAAATTCATGTGACGCTTTCAAATGGCGTGTTTACAAAACGAGAAATTCAACGGTAACCCCCTTTTCATATTTATAACTGGTAGCCAAGAATTTACTGACATAAGGTTTTTAATTGCATTATTTTATACAAACATTATCATATATAAAAAATTATTATATTATTATATATGATAATATAATAATAATTAATTCGTCGAGATCAACAGTTACTAAAGAAATGCGAATACACATATATATTGCAACTGCACGCGGCTTATCAGATTGGAATATCAAAAAAGTGCCTCGAGGGCACAGGGACTGTAATTTCTACGGTATGCGAAATGCAAAATACGGTGCACAGTGTATTTCGTCGTATAGAATTAGGAGAATGCGAGTGGCCGATCCCGAGAAGAATTTTAGCATGTGGAAGTCAATTTGGTGGAAAAAATAAAGGGGGGTCGAAAAAGAATCGGAAAACAGTGAACGAAATATCTTTTTTCAATCGAAATGTCAAGCAATCAAATTTCACAACTATAATTCAATTTGCTCTTTGCCCTTTGGAATTTGCGGAAGAAGCTCTTCTTCCCTGATATGCACTGGTGTGGAAAATTAGTTTTATATCCCAGTGAATTAAATTTAAAATCTAATATTATCTGATAATATTCTTTTTACAGAGAAAAAGAAATTCGTGTATTGTATGCAATTGATGAGTTTATAAACTTATAACACCGCAATGTGATTAAATGTCACTACATTTAATGAAATCAAAAATAGAATGATATATGACTAAATGAATTATGAGTTTAAAATTGTCTGGCAATTATTGTTTTATCCTTAATTCGGAATCTTAATTACTTAAATGCTCGACTAAACTATATGATTATAGGATTACAATTCAAGCTTCACTTAAATTTTAAGTAGAGTCATTCTGCCTGAAAGACTATAATTTAGGAACAGGTTGGAAACTGACAATAGGAGGCTATTATAATGCAATGGGTGTACTAAAATCCACTGTTTGGTTCCAAAAATATTACTAATAGTTTTTAATGTCTGTCCCTTCCTGGAAAAAATATATTTTTTGTAAAAGTTGATTTTCCTTTCATTTGAATACATTTGAATCTACTTTCAATTATTTTTAAATTTTATTGTATGTTTTTTTCAATTTTGTTTGAATAGGACTTTGAAAAACTTATCAGTTCTGGCCTCGATTTTCTTTAATCCGACTTGCAATGCTTCGATCTTCATCATACTTGAATTGTTCCCATTTATTTTCTAAACTAGTTAATTTACAAGATGTTGGAAATTCGTTGTTCACTTTGGTGTCGGATGCATTGATTTTCGTTTACCCTCCTCTCGACCTTCCATCCCTCTGGAACCCTTCGTACCCACCGCCTCCAGGGGATGTTTCGTTATTTAAACAGATTAGCGATACGGCAGGCCGGAGGGGCGTCTTATGTGTTTCTGATGCGTATAGTATTCTCACCGTGAAAACTAATTTTCAAGTCACATTTTGTTTTGCTATCGAGAAATTATCTTGAATACCATGTATATAATAGTTTTAATTCAGAGGAGAGAAAATTTTAATAAGACGACTGAAAATTCCTGAAAAATAAAATTCCCGACAATGGAAAATTGCCGAAAATAATTATTTTAATAAATAAGTAATTTAAAAAATAATTTAAAAGACATTTTTACTTACTCAAAAACAATTCATGCGAAAATCTTTCACGATTCTTGAAAATCGGATCTATAAGACGATTGTCTAATAGAAATTCATGAACGCGCTGGCGTTTACCCTATATTAGGGGGAAGCGTAATCAAAATCAAAATGGTCCGATGGACGGGCGATGGCTGGACGGAGTAGCTGTAAATCAAACTTTGAAATTCCCGTCTGCTGATGGTCTAGACCTCTGGAAGTGTTGAGCCCAGGATCGCAACGCAAGGTGTAATTACGAGAGCCGAACGATGGTTCCTTCTCCTCCCAAACGTGTATACAAACGGGTCAGACTGCGACTGAAATAGGGAAAAACGAAAAGGTCTCTTCCACTTGTTTTCACCCAGATTGCACGATAACGAGGAGGACGGCGAACGACTGCTAATAAACACTTTTGGAACAAGTTCCCAAAGGCTCAGCAATTTAATTCTATGTCGTTTTGATATCAACCGTACTGAGATTGAAGATTAAAACACTTACAATGAGTTAAATTATTTTAAAGATATTTTAACGATAATCTGGAGATTTTTAATTTAATGACTGAATAGCAGTTAGATATAAATGAGCATGAAATGGTTTTTTTGGTCTCTTAAAATATTACAATTGATTTCCTAGTGGAGGTAAATATTGTTGTAACTTTTAAAAATAAACTTTCTTAAGTGATCTACTTAATAGATATCTTTTTAAGTCAGTGTGGGATATTACTTAATTAAGAAAAATTCTCATTTTGGAGATGTCTATTTAAAGAACGTGTGAATTTTATAGACAAGCATTCAGATCGTATCGAATTATAAATACAGGAATTTCGAACAATAGAATAATCATAGTGCGTGATTAAGTAGGTGTGAACATTTCAATTAACAATTTTTTTGATACCCTTGAGAACCCAACTCTCTCGATTGCTACTCTAGATATTAAATTTTCTTCAAATAAATAAAAAAAAATCGAGCAAAAGTAAAAGAAAAATAGTACATGTATCGAAGTATTAAAGAAGAAGAGGATAAAGGCACGAAAGAAAATTTTTTTACTTTCATACATTATCAATATGATCATATAAATAATGATACATCTAACAACGATACATCAGCTTTAATTCAAGGGTCAAACACCTTTTCCATAAAGTGTATATAATAATTACAAGGTGTCCCGTGAATGATCCTTCTATGGTTTCCCACAGAATCCAGCAGCCAATCAGAGAGCAAGGCTTGCTGCCTCGAGCGATTCAGTAGTCGAGAGTTCCGTCCAATTAAGGATTGAAATTATTTAACGATTTTGTATCTGCATAACGTCTTCGTAGTTTTGTTCACTTCGGCCAAGTATGCAGTAAATATTTTATTGAAAAATCACGGTAGAAAATTCTGACGTTAGTCAGTGGTCGATGAGCATGGCACATACGTTTCGTTGAGAACAGGGACAAGATTATGCTGTCCCAATTGACCCTCGGGGGTCTTGCCGGCCAAGATTGATTTCCATTAAAAGATGATCCTGTCCTGACGCGGAATCGCAGTACAATTCTGTGGTTGGCACGATGCTGTGACGAGACGCGTCCAGCATACGGCGATTCATCTCGTCCGATCGGACACTTTGATTACTGGTTTCGTCTCCTTGCAAGAATCGCATACCCCATCTTACTTCTTTTTAAACATGCCACATTCTTGTTTCTGCAATAAGGATAAACACTTCACTATTCTCAACTTTTTCTCTCTTTTCTTATATATATTGGGCCTTCGAAATGTCATACTTCATTTATAAATAAAAAATTGTTGGAAGCTGATTATTAAATAATGTCTGTTTCTTATAAGATTTTTTTTGACAAGCAATGATTTTTCTTAAGGCCATGTTTAAGTAACGTGACTTGGTGTTTAAACACCATTACAATTGTAATCTTATTTTCAGGCATCACGTTAAAAAATAAACAATTAAACTTTGGACCGATTTTTCAATATTTTGGGATTTTGATAACGAAGATATTTTAAGTAATTCATGATAATTTTTGTCCTCGGTGATAGAATGATTAAAATAGAAACTGAAAAAGTTTATGCACATTCATTATTTGCTTTTCATTGGAAAAGGAAAGGGATTATGATTTGATTGATTAAGATATTAAATAAGTGAAGCGAAATTTTATTTGCAAGGTCTTTCGAAAGTGAACGCACCTTACCTACGGGCGCATACCAGTAGTAAAAATCGTTCGAGTCAGACACAGCCATGTTAAAATCACCGTAAAATTGGGGTAATTCTCAACTGAAATTGTCGTGAATTTCGAGAAAATTATAGCAATTTTGTGTTTTTAGCGATACTCCCTTCACATTTTTTTTTATTTTTTGGGACTTGCGGTTTAAGAATTTTCTGTAAAATTATTCGCTAAATAAATAAATTGCTCCGACAGAACACGAGACTAATAAAGCAATTCTTAAAATGTCTCACAAAATATTAAGATGTTAAATCTGATATAAATAAACAATTTTAATTTGCACTATTTTTCACGCTTGTAGAATTGTAATGAATAATTCAAATCAGGGAAGACGTAAAAAAATACAAGAAATGTACTAAATTCTTTCTCATGTGAGAATGTAAAAATAAAAACTGTTAATTCAGCGCATTACTGGTAATAAAAAAGTTGCTTAATAGATAGACAATATTCTGCATCGACTGGCTGAAAAGACGAGTTCGAAATGTCGTTTAGCATAATTCACAGAGGGTAAGGGTGCTTTTGCTGGGCCGATAAAAAGACGTTGTTTCGTTTCGCCTGTGGGGTGCTTAACTCTCTCATTAGCCGTGGTGACATCTTGACGAACGAAGAGAACAAAATAAGAACGGGAAAAATACCTTAAGTCCCCAGAGATGTTCCGGGCGGCGTCGAGCAGCAATTTCTGTTTCTCACTTTAATCTTGTTTTGTCTCGAAAAACTGTTACGTAATTTTTGTAGAGAGAAATATCAAGAGGCTTCTATATATTAATATTAATTCTATAGAAAGAATTGATGTCATTTATATAAAAGATTTCTCCGTGTTCTTATAATTTCAAATCATTCAAAAGCGACAAAAATGTTATGCGGGATTTTCAAGACATTTCTTTTTACACCACTTTTTTTAGAGAGGATTTTCCCCCGTGGAAATAAAAGTGTGATTCATTTGAATGTTCATTATAAACTCATCGATTTGCATGAAATAATCTGGATAAGAGAGATCGTATTATTTCAAGAGATAGTAAATTGCAAAACTGGTTTCCTCGTCAGGGTGTTTTTCCTGCTGCAGTGAACTTACAAACTGAAAAGTCCTTCCTTTTCTAGTCGAGGTTGTTTCGCCTGGGGTTAAATGCCAGAGAGGAGACGCAGCCGAGTATTGGAATCTCATTTGCATCGATTAGCTTCTCGGTGACGTCGTGTAATTGCATTTTACGATCCTCGGTCGCATCGCACTCGTTACCGAGCGGTAAACATGAAGAGTGCACTGAATATCGTCTGGTTGACGTCGGTAGGAACGCTGAAATGGTAAATCGTCTACCATTATCCGATCCTCTTATTACGTCACATTTATCGTTACCAAAACCAAAACTTAAAAAATTCTCTGCTTTTAATTCTTCTCTCACGTAAAACCCGGACATTATTTCTTTAATAATGAAAATAGTTTGTGAAAAGTCATTCTTGTCCTCTCTTAGAACAATTATAAAGCAGAATAAATTGAAAGTTAAAAAAAATAAAAATACTTCATAAATTGAAGTTTTCTCAAGTGTTTTGCGAAGAAGATGAAGTTTTGAAAAATAGTGACAGAGAATTTTCTATAAGGACTCAAAAATGTAGAGAACCTAGTTTACGAAGCTCGGTATTTGCCGGAAAAGCGGATGAATAAAGTCGTGGAAGCTAGTACGGCCCATAAACCTCGTCATTACTATTCTAATTAAAAAGAATATCGTGAGATCGCATTGCTTGGTCCAAATTAGACGCCTCCAGCTAATAACCGAGATGGCTGTATTGTAGGGGAAAAAGAAATGAGCATTGAGATTAAAGAAAGAATCAGATTAGATTTCATGAGCGTTCTTTATTCATACAAATTTTCAGAAAAATTTCTAGAACGATGCTTTAACTTCGTAAACTAGCTCCACTTAGAAAAATACTACATAACTTAAGCAAAAGAAATTGCTGTGAGGTAACAAGAAATATTTTTAGTCATTGCAGATGTATGAGATTCAATTAATTTCTAAAATATTAAAATTTCCATTCAAAAAGAAACATTTTAGATCTGTTTTTTCCCGGAAATAATTAAAACTTGAAATATGAAGGACTGAAAACACTGTGGACAATTTTGAAATGTTATCTTACCAAAGATGTAAACAAGTCTTGTCAATAGGAAAATATTCTTCCTCGAAGTACACAGAAAGGACAAAGAGCGATAAAAGTAAAAGATCGTAGAGGATTGAGACTAACTTCCGTGCCTCGTGCGATATCTTTGCACTTGTGGAAGCGAGCCATCGCGAAAGGAAGGCGAGTTGCACGTGCGTGCTCTGCGCGCACCGGCGATGCATTCTTATCAATTTGCAGTGTCGTAACGACGTAAGGCACGCGACGTCCGTTCATTGGTTGATTCTGGCTCCACCCTTTCATGAGAATATTTTAATAAATAATAACGATAATCCGCAGCACCACGTACACACACTAGTTCTGCGCGGCCCACCCTGCCAGTTGGGCCGAGTTTCGAATGGGCCCTTAATTAAATCGACCGGCAACCGGAAGGGTGTCGGACGAACATCTTAATTACCCTCTGCTGATATTCCAATCTAAAATAAGGCTCCAACAACTCCCTCAGCTCTAACCTTTGCTTATACTGAAAAGGAATATTAGTATTATTTTTTGCTCCGCTCTCTCTCCCTCCAAGTCAAACTACCGATGTAAAAATGTAAAACGCGACCCGACGGGGCGCGCTGTCAGCATATTTGTATGTAAGAAAAAAATGAACGTTTCCATGCAAATGAAGGGCTTGACTCTCGGCTCCCCCAAGCCACGAGAAGCAACCCCCAAGTCGAAGACCTCGTGCTTTTTTTCGCGCACCCCCGAATCATAAAGATAACCGAATCGCTACGCTCTACTTTTATTCGAAGGACACATTGCCCGACAATCATTTCCACATTTACATAATTATCGAATAAAACGAGACCGCGATGGGCGGCGAATAAAACACGACCCTCAAGTCATTTGACTAGTTGGGGATTATCTCCTGTACTTACGTCTGTTTCTTAAACTCTTTTTTAAAAAATCTTGCACGAAATCTGTAGGGAGGGTGTAGACATTTATTTTTTTATATATTTTGTTTTTTTGCTTCCTTATAGAGGCAGAAAAGGTTTTTTAGAACATATTTCAAGGGAAATATATATAATTTGGCATTAATACAAGGGTTTAACAAAATATTTAATTTTGCAAGTTTTATGTACTTTTATAATTTTTGGTAAATTGATTTTTTGACTATAAGTTCTCAAATAATCAAAATTCAAAGCTTATTCAGCTGAAATCTCTTGAAATCGATTTAATATTATTTAAAATTCCTTTAAATACTTAAAAATATTTCTAAATTACTCACAAATTTGGAAACATTTGTAAATTCTTTTGAAATTCCTTAAAAGCTGCAGTTGACTGCTCTGATCTCAATTCTTCTTAAAAACCTATATGGGAAAGGTGAAAAAGGTGAAACAGAAAACTTACAATAACAACTATTTATTTATAAGTAGTAATGCTGAATTACATGAGTACACTTTGTGTCTCGATACTATCTCGTACAACTTATACAATCACGGAATCACAATTTCATGGACCGACGAAAGTGACCCCCTCTCACCTCTATCCATTCCCTTCACTATATAAGCGCATCTACCCCTTGTCACCTCGAGCCTTCTTTCGTCAAACCAACCCTAAAACCGCGATTCACAAAGTTTCCGAGTCTTTTCGATTCTTCTTCAACCCTCGAATTTTCGGCATCTCGAAGAAGAAACGAAAACCGATGGGATAAAAGCTTTCTTTCCCCTCGGCGATTGACCTTTCAATGCATGGAAAATAGTACGATATACTCCGTAGTTTGTGTTTATAGGCGTGTTGCTGTGATTTTTTTTGTGTGTACATGTGTGATGATGGCAAATACGGATCAGCTATCGGTGGTTAAATTCTCGACTCTACGGTTAACTTCTTTTAATAGACTTAGCCAGTACCTAGACACTATGATTATGTGAACTTTACAACACAAGAAACTTACGGGTAAAAGACTTTGTACATGGATCTTACATACGCAATCACCTTCAATTAATATTTTTCGTGGAAAATCACTGCTGTTTCTTTTTTTTTTCTCATAATTCCCACCCACTTCCAGACTTTTTTTTATTGCAGATACATTTGTCTAGACACGAAAATATTTCATCGGAGGGATCGTACATAATACGCAAACCGTAACGCGAGACACACGCACATGGATTAGACTTACTCGGTTCGGTAAATAACTAAGTTGTTATTTATATAAATAAAATGTTAGGTTCAAGACGCTAAAAGTCATCCGTCATTTCTATAATACAGTTCTCGAGAATCGCGATTCGAACGACGTCACGTCAGCTTGCAAGGAGACGATTTGCTTTGGATGCTACAAAAGCTCTAATAGGAAGATCGAATCCTCTCCTCGCAATTATATCTCCAGAACGAAAATTGTAGTTTCAATTTAAAAGAGAAACCAAGTTTTTAGATTATTAGATCATTTAGATAATTTTTTATCATCGTGTATAAAATTTGCTGTGGCCCTTATTGGGTCGATAACAAATTGAATTTACAGATTTAATCGGATTTAATTACAGTTTATAAATTCCTTAATTATAAAATTGCACAATTGGTACCAATTAAAAATACCAATAAAATTCAAAATTTCGATTTTTCACCACTACAACGTTCGTTAATGGAGAAAGAGGCGTGGTGACGATTGGCCGATCGTTTTTCTCATTCGGTAATTGTTCGAACGAGCGGCCTGTCGTTCTCTTAAAATTAATAATTAACTAGTTACTCGCTCAATATAGGATAGGTATGTCTCTAGAAACGCATGCACGCCACGCACGCACTCTCAAACAGTCTTTATAAATATCTCTTTTATCGCTTCGTCCCTTTTCTTCTTATCTATTTCGCTTCCTTTCTCTATATTTTTAACGCGTATGTATACATGTATATATAGTACGATTCCGAAAGACGATTTCTCGATTGAAGGGAGGCGAAGCACTTGTTCATTTGGCAGTACAAGTCCTCTTTCTTTTTACTTTACCTATGGCCACGTGACTGAACGCTTTCCGAGCGTTTAAGGTACGCTGAAAAGATTTCAGCGATTCCTCGTATTTAGGGACACAAAAACAGGGAAGGACGAAACACGAGGAATCGCGGAATCGATCGTGATGGATCTTATATGCATCGTTGATATGTCTCCATCGGATTGACGCGACTTCTTTTTTTTTTCTTTTTATAAACTCACGAATCTAATGACTCTACAGTTCAACCAGGAGTTTCACTCCACAGTTCTTCTCCGCTCTTCAAGTAAAAGATTCTGACGCACGAGAGACGAGATTTAAGTTCTCGAGTCACGACCTACGACTTCTTAAGTGCAGGGTATAATGCGCGATGGCAATAATTCCTTAATTCTGTTTTCATGATGCAACCCGAAGGATCATTCGTGCCTTGTGCATGAGGTGTAATCGCTTCGCCACTGGAAGTCTATAATTTGTTCGCGATTTTTATTTCAAGTTCTAGTTCGCAACAATCTTCTTCACGGAACACTCGCACGAACATTATATCACTGAAAGCAACGATCCCGGCTCTTCCTTGTCAATTTTCTGACTCTTCTGCTTGAAAAAGCTATGGAAGGATCACTTAGTTACTATCCCAGGTTGTTTGATTTCTGGGATTTCAGCCTTTGGTCGAGTTACTCGGCATCGATGTAGCAGTTTTGACAATGCGCAATTGGATTTATCGCGCGTCTTCCAGCTTTCTCTAGGTGGCACTAGTAAACAGAACGGAGTTTTTGTAGTAACCCGCACGGGAATCTGTAACAGAAATAATTAAGTGGATTAAATTGAGAGTTCAACCTGTTGGAAGTGAAAAGATAGAAAGGGATAGAGATTTTCTGTGTATTCTTCAGCCTATCTCTTCCAAAAAAATTTTAGTATCTTCCTTTCTACCATTTTCAATCTTTTTAATCGAGTATGCAAAGCGAAAAGAAATGATTAAAAAAGGATATACGTGGATAGAATAATAGATATTGATAGAAAGATGAAAATTGAAAGGGATAAACTTGGTAGTACACTTGAAGCGAAAAAGAAAGGAATTGAATCAATGAGAGAAAGAAGCCTTAATTTTTTTGTCAGAGAATTATACATTATTATCTAAATAACTAGTGTTTTTCAAATATTTCTCAATTAGGGGAATGTTGACCTGATCTTGGAAGCACTAATGAAGAGGTGTAAAGAGAGCAAGACGATAGGGGAGGGGAAAAGGGATGATCACGACTTGTGCCGGTCTGAGGGACTGGCTGGGTCATTCGGCGATCGTTCGTTTATTCGGAAGAGACTGGAAGAGGCGCCGCTCACTAATTATATCGCTGGCTGCGTATGTTAGAGGCACGAGTAAGAGAGACAGATATAGGCGAAGAACAAGAATAAAGAAGAGAGTGATGAGTCTTAAATGCAAAGAGAGTGAGAGAGAGAGCGAGGGGCGATGGGAGAGACAAAAGAGAAGAGGGTGGTAGCTATCTTCGAGAAGCCAAGTAGACGACCTGGTGAATTGGGGCCAGCCGAGTCATTCCGAGCCGCCCTCGTATGGCCTTTGAGATCGAGCCGCCTTTCGGCTTTTTATCGAACTGTCGCTTATGATTGAAAAAGACTACATTAATAGTCATCTGATTCGGTGCACTATCCCTTTCCTTCTCTTCCCGTTCGTTCTTTCAATCCTTTTCTTTTTTTCTTCTCCAGAGATTGGTAAGATCGAAAGTCTAATTTTTTGCTCGAGGACTCTTCTTAAGTAACTCTGCCTTATTTATACGCCTATGTTTGGGTGATTTTGCAACAACAAATTTTTTGACGGTTTAACTTTGTTTTGCTTTTTTGTAGATTTTTCCTTTCGTCTTTATGAAATATTCGTATACCAACGAATTTAGAAATACCGTGGACCACTTAACCCAAGATCGGGCTCTTGAGAGAGAAACGATTATTTACATGCAGCGGCTTGGTGGGCATGAGGCGCCACGTTGAAATCGCGCCCTCGATAGCTTTTTGCCGGTAAAAGTTTGGCCGCTAGCTCTTTGCAAGTTTCCGGGGCGGACCAAGTTTCAAATCTGCCGATGGTAGTGCCGCTGACGCCGCTGCAAGAAATCCGCCGGGCGCAACCAGCCCCTCATTCTCTCCCTCCGTCGAGTTTCTAATTAAAGATCGAAGTTTATTCGAGACCGTATAAGAAACTGCGACTGGCCTGACGCTAACACAAGTACACGCGAAGGCGGATGTAGATGTGAAGTTTCTACTTCGACGGCATTTTAGAGACTCCCTCTCACCACTTCTACTCCTTCGTCGAAAACTTCCGCGAGTTTTCCGAATGTAAGACATTACCACCACCCTTTTGTACGCGCGACATTAAATCGTTAGATCGTTAAGGACAGTACTTGAAAAAGTTTCAATCGACGCACCTTGAAGAGGAGACTTGACCTGGTCCCTCTCGGAGGTCTGGTGCTGACGTGTCTTTCTCTCTAGTTCGAACTCCGCCAGTGTTTCTGCAAAAAAAAAGAAGAAAAAAACTTCAAAGTTGGCGTTCGTTTTGGTTGTTACAAAAAAAAAATACTTTTTTTATGAATCAAATACTCTAAAGTATTTCACAACCGTTTTTTTTTTAATAAGTAATGTTTTTAAGGAAGAAAGTAGTAATTAATGATTACTGAGTATTAATGATTTCTGCAGTAATTTCATTTGATTGTATTAAAGTGCCGACCCTTTTCCTTGAATATTACCTCATGATTATCAAAATACCCAATCTTCCTGCTTACTCTAAGCTCAATCCTTAATTCATTTAGAACCCCTTGTGCCAAGAGAGCTTGTTTTCGACGTCGAGAATTATCACCATCAGGAGTATTTTAATAAACTGACGGTGAAAGATGAGATCATTTAGCTGTTGAATGTTCAGGTTGTTCAATACGACTCACCGCGATGGTGCTGTAGTAAAGATCATTCCAGTGTAGGTTGTAGTCCAGAGATTGGTCAAATGGTCACTGGTCAGTTCACAGCCAGATTGATCTTAATTGCAGCCCCATCGCGGTAGTCTCTTTAATTTTCTAAATCACTGTCCTCTCCTAAAATCATACTAAAATAGTTGGACTAATCTCATTTTTATATTACGAAAAACTATTCGTTCTACTATTCAAAGCAACTATTCAAAAAGTTCTTGTTTTTGCACTCCTTTTGCTGAAATGATTCAGAGGATTCGAAACAACTTCAAATCAAAAGGTTTTAATATTTTTTAATAGATTTCAAAAGTTTTTATGATATTTTATGATATTACTTGAAATATCGTAAAATTGTCAAATAGTGTCAATTAACAAATCCTTAGTGACACCTAAGGACTGATGAGGGTTAATCACTTCTGGGTTTGCGACAGAGACCACTACTATGTTAATTATACCTTGAAATAATCGTCATAAACAGCCTACGAAATCCTTTCTTGCAGACACATGATTGACTGAACAACATTTGTCGCCTAAGCTGAAAAAGTACCGATTGTAATCACACACACGTGATAGAAAAGACAGGAGTAACGCAACTTGGTTCGCCGGCGCGTGAAAGTACGAAGGATGAAACGAAGCAGTAATTAGTGGAGAAGCACCCCCGCCTTGGCTAAAGGGGGTTGAAAGGGATGAGCGGGATAACAGGCGAAGGCAGGCGTGAACGGGATCGGGGTACGACCGCGAGTTTGCTCACTGAATTCCACAAGGATTAGGGTGAAAACTGGAAAATGTCCCTTTAATGATATTACCCCGAATTAATCGGCTCGCGTAGATACACTCGGTTGACCTTTGCTGTGAAACTCGTTGCTTCAGGTGAGTTAATTGCTATTAAGGAAGAAGAGGGGATCAAGATCTGCAGGGTTCCGGATTCTGTTATTGAAATCTGAATAGTGAACAGGGAATAATAATAATACATAGTGAATATTAGGGAATAATAATACATAGTGAATAGTGTCAAGGGAGGAAGGTCGAGAGTATCAAGATTAGTGATGACTTGATGAGGGAAGGAGACAAACCGGGAATTCCGCTTTGGACCGAAGGGTGTATAGAGATCGGATCGAGAAGCGTGAAATGGCGCCTCCTTAGGCAAAGACCAATGGTAAAATCCAATTGCGAGGCCATTAAGCAATGGTTAACTGGCAGAGCCTGGAGAAACGGCTGCGCCGTAACTAGACGGGACCGAGATTCCATTATGCTTTGAGCAACAATAGCTGAGGGCTGTTTCGTGGTACGTGGGTGTGAATCGTGATTTCGTCAGTGCGTTCGTACGCTCGTCACAATGTTTGCGTTTCACTGAGCCAAATTACCTTTCGCGCCCTTATCCACGCGCCGAGTGTTTCGTCCCTTTGATATCCAAATGACAATTTAACTGCTCAAGATATGCTATTTCAGCATGTTACCGAGAGAGAAACATTTTCAGATGAAAAACGAGGAGTGGTTTTTTCTCGTGCGCTCTTGACAAGAAAAAATCGGGCTTGAAAGTTTTGTTTTTTTCTTGTGTTTAGTGAACGAGAGACCGAATGCAGCTTATAAATTTTACACACTCATTGGCTCTGATATCTTCAAAGTGAAATCACGTTTCTCGAAAATGATGCATCCCGAATCAGCAGCAACGAGCATAAAAAGTTTGGATTCGCCTCTTTGCGAATCGTAATACTGAAGAGGAGTGAAGTTCAGAGCGTATAAGACGCATGGCACGCTCGTCAAGAGGATCAAGACTAATAGTTTCGCTACCGTCTTACACACCCTGACAAATCGAGCGGACAATGAAAACAATTTCGGACCGGTTCGAACGAGATTTTCAGAACTAAACGGTTGGTATTGTCAGGAGAAGATGTTGGATCCCGTCGATTTTTTGGGGTGGACAGAGCACTCGCCTCAGAACGAGCTCCGTAGTATGACTTCGCGTTTATCTGCAGTTAATTAACTTGGACACAATGCACTGTGAGGAAGGCAAGTTGCTTCGGAAGGTGAAGAAGAAGATTACTGCAACGGCGATGAGGAAGAACAAAACGATCAGAAAAAGAACCATGCCAGATAGCTCTTCGTGAGGCTTGAGATCGTCAGGAAAATGTGTAGTAGCATTGTGATGTGGTGCAGACGACTGCTGAAAAGCACTCAATTATTCCTTTCATACTTAATCTGCTGAATTTTAACGCTTTTAACTCTAGTCTCTCAATCTGAATTAGTAAATGTCTTAAAATCGTCTAAATATTTCAAAATCTGTTAAAGTTCATTAAATATCTGGAAATCTCTTCAAAGTCGTTCAAATCCTTTTCAATTACTAACTAGCTCTGAAGTTGTATCAACATTCAAACTTCTTTACAGTCTCATTTAGAAAAAGAAAAAAAATTGCATATTAATGTCAAAAATGAACGGCTAATTAATTCATCCAATCTTTATTCAAAATTTATTATCGCTTCCATTCATTTCTATCTGAATCTTTCCCACTTTTCATTTGCAGAGGGAAACTTTTCGATTGACTTCCACCCACATCCATTCACTTGGAAAGGAAAAAAGGAATTCAGACACGGGAGTTTCTGAAGATAAAATGATATTCCCACCTCCCGGAGGCGCGATTTTTCCATGGACACGTAAAAGAAAAGGAAAATTCGAGAGAAAAGTGTAGAAAAAGAGCGGAGTATGGGAGGGGAAAGAGGATCGGCGCCTGCGGAAATTTGAAATTATAAGATAGGGATTCGAAAGCGAGAGAGGGCACGCGAGTGTGTTCATCTCTTTTGCTTTTTGTGTCTCCGCTTCTGTGCCTTCTCGATTCATACAATTTCACGGTTGGCTTGACGCACGAGCGCTCGCGCGCCCCGTCGCCACTCTACTGTTTTACATAAAGATCAGAGCATTAAAAACGCACACTACACGAAATCAACCCTCAGGTGTCCTTGTTTCACAGATCCCTCTACCCGCTTAGCTCGATCCCTTCCTGAGCATTCGGCCAATTACTGTTCTTCGATATGATACTTAAATTGCTTTTTTCATCCTTCGCAAAAAGTCCGTGTCTCTTTTAAGTGCCCTTGACGACGATTACGAGGAAACTGCTCTTATCTCAAACGCATCCAAATCTCAAATTGTTAATTTGATCAAAAGAGATTTCTAGACTTCTCTCTTCTCCCGAGAGAAGTCAGACGTATTTCATCCTGTGAATTTAAATCTCTGCGAATAAAAATTTCATTTGTGGTTTTTCATTCGTTAATCACTTCATCGGTTATTAAATTATTTTTTACTAGCCATGTTATATTAAAGGAATTTTAAGGGATTTATATGGATTTTATAATTTTATTTATTTGCTTTCTTACTTATTTTGGCTTGCTGCATTTATTTGAAAAATCTGAAAAGAATTGTGGTTTTTCATCAATAGTTATAAAATATACACTTGTGCATTACGTTGGGAGTTATAACGCACAAGACAATAACCTCGCAAGAGTGATAAACCGTAACGCGTGCGTACCAGCAATATAAAGCTTATACTGAGGAAGCGGCAACCGGGGTGGAACACATCATCCCCTACTTGGTACACACGACCGTCGGGAATATATCTGCGAGACACGACGAGGTTTTCCGGTGAACGAGCCGCCGGGCTAGAAGCGGAATAGGGCCTCTATTTATATGTGGTGATGGCAGGAGGGTTCGAAGGTGTATGCAAAGGAAGAAGAGAGCACTAATATAGGGGTCGTGTGATGATTACGAGGTGCGATTTCGTCAACCAATTTCTTTTCTCATTCAGACACGATTTTACTTATGGCTTTTTCAAAACGAGAAGTTACTATTACAGGGCAAAAGAAACACTATCTATTTTTGAGATAAATATACAATTGAGGAAGCTTTTCTGCAGTTGTCCTGCTTGTGAAATTTTAATATCTCAAGTGCGAATTGCCGGAATTAAAAAGACGGCCTAGGCTTGGTCCAATTTCGGTAGCCAAAGATCGATTAACATTGAAGGCATATTACTGGACCAAGTGTCACTTTTGTACCCAGTGTTGGGCAGAAAATGTCAGCCAAGCCTTGGCTGCCAAATGCAGACCATAGTTATCATTCCCTGATTGTACCGTGATGGTGCCGAGCTAGGGTTGCAACGCAGTCTAGGAAAAATTTATTTTACACATTCTCCATGACATAAATCTAGAAGATCTAGCCTGGCCCAACCTGGCTTGACTCCAAGCCATCGGAGTCTTTCTAAAAATCCCCTCATCCCTAATTACCAGTAAATTTCGAACTGAAGATGAAACTTCACTATTTGGAAGAAATATAGTATCTCATGACACCTTGGCGGCTCTTTGCAACAATTTCAATTTCAATGTACTTTGAGCAGCCCGCCCGGCGATTTAGAATGATTGCGGTCGCGAGGTGGCTGCCACGTCTGGTATGTGCATGTAGAGACGATAATTTTTCTTTCTCTTTGTCCCACGATGTTGATCGTTTTATCCTTCTTGCTGCTACGTGTACCTACATGAGAGGTTTCTCAATTCTCATGCACGAGAAACAGAGAAGAGACAGAGTGAGTGAGTGAATAGGGGCGGGGGGAAGGGGGAAGAGGGAGGGGAGGAAGTACAAGAGTAGGGGCCGCGAGGGACGCGAGAGACGTTATGGTCGCTGCGAAATTATTGCATATAGTCTGAATATTAAAGCGTGGCGGAGTAGTGCTTTGTCGTACTCAGGGTGGTTGGTGGACGTGGAGGAATCACAAGAGGGAGGAGAAGAGAGTAGAGAGTACAGAGTGAAGACGAAGGAGAGAGGACTGGTAACGCCAAGGAGAGCTACGGTGGCCGCCGGGGAAATTACGGTTTCTTCCTTATACTTGCGAGAGAGATATACATAAGCTTTGCATTACCTACAGTGGTGTTCGAATTTTTATCAAGGCTGAAATATAGAGCACGCGGCTTGTCGAAAAGATTTTATGAATATCGTTGTATGCACTGGAAGACGTCTTACTTGCAGAAAATTTCTTGTATCATATTTTATGTTCATTCAGCGAATAAGACCATGAGGACAGGAGCAATTTCAAGTTGAACAATTTAAACATGAAAACGACTTAAAGACAAACCATTTCCCGCATTTCTTGCTCAACAGTACAAGTACTCAGTAAAAGTATTCAAATCTCCAGAGAACTGACATCGCTTTCTAGAAAATTAATGAAGTCCATTGGAATACCGCTCATTCCGGTATTCATGAGTGGAATTGCACAATTTAAAGAAACAATGCTTTCTCTTGTTGCAGATTGTCTTCCGGAATACCTAAAGCGTAATGCCTACTACAAGACAGCAGTTAACTTTTCCTTAAAGTGGCAGTTACTGCAAGGGTTATCATAACATGGTCCCTTGAGGGACTTGAAAGAGAAACTAGTTGGCATCTTGGCTACATCGAAATTTGAGTGGAATCACTCCTCGTATAGAATGCATGACTGGAAGACGGTGGCTCAGAGGTCCCCTCGCAAGAACGTAAGTACCTACCTTGGACGACGTTACCCCTCTTGCTCTGCACCCGCGACTCCCCTGCCCCCGATTAAATCTCCGTTGTTTATTGCAAATGGATTCCGCATCACGATGCCCGGGTGACTCTCGGGACCCTATTGAGATACCTCCAGTTTCCTCACCAAGCAGACATTCTCTCTTCCCCTCTCTCTCTCTCACTCTCTCCTTCCTTGCCTCTTCGCAGGGTCGTTACTGCCGCTCCACGCGATTCTTCCCGTACGAGATCTTTCGAATAATTTACTTTTGGATTCGGTTATATGGCTCCACATAGATATAGATATAGAGATACAGGTGTTCCTCGTAACGAGAATGTTAAGGGGTTATTACGGACTCGGTTGATTTTTCGATAAACTGGGCTCGAGCCAACTCAATCGGAAGATCTGAAAAATTGAGTGGGTTCTAATACGCGAATCCGATTATCTCCTAGGATTGTGCCCTGGACGATATGTGCACCCAGATCCTCCTTCTCGTTCGGTTGGACGATTAAAAAGGCGTGGGAATATCGAATCGGCCTACCCTGGCTTGAGGGTAGGTCGACGACGAGAGCCAGGACGACGAGAGCGAGTGATTACTGACCTTGATAATTTTGCCAGAAGGCCTGAGTGCCCATGATATCCAGTCCGCTGTAACCCCAGCCAGGTTTTTCCGGCGTGGGTGGTTGTTGAGGTGGACGGGAAACTTGAGCCTCCCGGTATTGTTGTGCTTGCTGCTGCTGCTTCTGCTGTTGCTGCTGCTGCTGCTGCTGCTGCTGAAGGGGTTGTTGAGAGCTTGGTTGCTGCTGGGTGCTTGATTGCTGGGACTGAGAGTGTATCGAATTCTCCTCGGAAGGTTCGACACTCGTCCTAGTTTCCGCCGTGACATTTTCTGAAAATTAATATAAACTTGTAAGAAGACAATTTCCGTCATCAACCAAATTCAGATGGAGCTAGACTAGGATGATGAATTTTTTCTGATGTTATGAGAGAGTTGGTCCTCGAGCTGTTGTATAATAGCAGAGTTAGGATTGGCTTTAAGGTATGTTTTAAGAAAACATGAGTCGCGTCCCGCCTCTCGTGCCGTTTGATTTGAAATTAATATCGCGACTCTCTGGCACTGACAGGGTTAATCAGCAGCTACAGCGAAAACGGCAAGGAGGCACGTAACGTTATATCGAAATAAGAGATTTCACTTAAAGGGTTTCGTGTTTGAGTTTTGGTAGTGACAGGAAGGGTGGTTGCTGCTGGCGGATTGAGCCTGTTTCGAGTTGAAGCGAAGAACGTATTTAGGTATTTAAACACTGATGTAGAAGTAGGCAAAACACACAAGTATAGTAGAAGACTAAGAAAGATTTCATTGCTTGGTATAGAAGTCGAAGAGGAAAGGGGATCATAAGTAAGGAATCGTATTCTGCTGGGTGTCAGACTGTTTATTCTCTCCCGATGAATTAATTAATGTATTCCGAGATTAAGGCTCCTGGCTAAGGGCTGAGATTTCATGCGAATCTCCAGAGAGACGACAGGACAGAACTTCCAGAAGTAACATAAATATCAGAATTATAAAAAACTGTTGATTTTGTAAAGATATTTGTGCATTAAGAATTCTTACCAGTGATTGCTTTGACTTGTTCCGTCGAGGCTCCCGTGGCCTTGAGTGCATCTTCCAACTGTGTGCGCCTTTTGACTTCAAGGTCCAGCTGATCTTGGAGTCGTCTCCTTGCTCTTCTCTCCTTTTTCAATCGCTTCTGGTAGACAACTGTAATAAAAGAGAAATATTTTTGAATTCAGTGTAAGCAGCAGAAAAAGAGTCTTCGATGGAAAAATTGAAGCTATCACTCTTTTGGTCTTTTCAGCAAAGACCTACATGAGACGCGTGCCAAGATCGTTACGTGAGGACAGTCGGTGGCCTATCTCGGTCCCCGGGTGGCGGACACCTGGCGAGCCGAAGGTCCAAAGGAATTATCCTCGCCTACGTATCGTTTTACCACAGGGGGTTTCGCACCAAGTACTAGACGGGGGGGCTTCAAAAATGACGGGGCACCGCCCTAAGTGGGTTTTCAATCTTCACC
The DNA here is from genome assembly GCA_900474325.1 of Synergus umbraculus. Taxonomy (NCBI): domain Eukaryota; kingdom Metazoa; phylum Arthropoda; class Insecta; order Hymenoptera; family Cynipidae; genus Synergus; species Synergus umbraculus. Next base: position 40,113 of record UCOK01006535.1, on the reverse strand, counting down.
CCCTTCACTGCAGCCTTTCATTTGTCATTCGGATATAGTTAAGAAATCACAGCTTCAAGATCTAAAATTTCTGATCAGTACTTTTGGATAAAATGGAAAGTTTCGCTAGGAAGTTTGATAACATGAAATGGGTGAATTGTAAACAATCGAGCTTCTGGATCCTACACCCAGGTACCACCAAGATCTGCGCGGGTGTGCAATGCAGTAACAATACGTCGATACGGAGCGGGGGCGTACATTGTCTGCCGTTTCACTTTAGCCTCCCGCATCCCTTCTGTCTCTTCTCCTCTCTCCGCATCTCTCCTGTCTCTATAACCATCTCTCTACCTCCTTCCCAGTCGACTCTCTATCATTCCACCGTTCACTCGATTCAGCCGTGTTGATCGTGTGGTGCGCGAATCATATACCCAAACCCAAGCACGCACACTCTGAAGCATATGGACACAACTGCAGCCAGTTCTCTGTATATGTGACACATGTGTGCAGAGTGGATGGCTCTTGTTTTCTTATGCATGCCACGATCAGTTTGATTGGCCGACGTCTCTCCTGCCCCCTTACAGTCGGCCCTTTTGAGCCGCTCTCCTTTTGCTCAGTTTAATTATTTTCCATCATTGTGAACCGGCGCGTCCGGCCATTGTACCTTCCGAGTTCGCTCCGCTATTTTTGACCGTGAAGAAGGTCTGCAGATCTGCAACTTCGCTTTGTTGTCGATTTCTTTATCGCAAGTGTTCGCAATGATTCCTTTTAACGATACAAAGTATTGTTCAACTCTTGACGTATTCATTTTAGCTGCTTATAAGCGAAAAACATGACACAATGAGCGCATCATCCTACTACTTAGTTACTCATTCTAGTTGTCATTAATGAATAAATAAAATTAAGGGACTACACTCATTTCATGTTCCAACTCTACTATACCTGCTCCAAGCTCTACTATAATATCTACTCTGTATAAAAAGTTATTTTATTCTCTTCGCCTGTTTGTTAAATCTGTGACCTTGAGGTTCATGGAGGTCTTGTATCAAAGAGAATGCAGCAGTAGCAGTACACACGTATGATTTAAGATTAACTTTCTTGACAGGGAGACGGTAGCAAGGCGTAGGTGGCATGTCGCCCTGGGCGTCTTCACAAGCCCGTCAAGTTGGTTTGCCCCAAGTAGATCTTCCATACCAACTCGGAAAAGAATCAAATTTCTTCGAATTCCTTCAAATCTCTTCAAATTCCTTCTAATTCCTTCCAATTCCGTCAAATCCCTTCAAATTCCTTTATCATCATTAGGATTTCACATATGATTCTCAACCTCTCACCTTCAAGGTGAGTACTCCTCAAAGGTACTCAAAGGTGCTCAACTCCTTCGGAGTTGTGCACCACTGTTATGTGATTGATTCCCGGCAGACAAGGCGCAGACAACCCCTTCGTCCCCCTTTTCCTCTTCTCTTAGACACAAACCTCCCTCCCGCCCCACTTTCTCTATCCCTCTCACTACGGCTAAATTCGCTTTCCATGCTTCGTGCCCACTTTGGAGATGTTTGTCTCTGTCTTTGCTCTCTTACTCTCACTCACTTACTCTGAGTGAGAGTAAGTGAGCGAGAGTGAGTGCACACCTCTCCGGTGTGCACTACGTCCCGTGCGGGTAGCGAGGGCGAGGGGGGTCAAGGGTAGGGATAAACGGCGAATGGCGAGAGGGGTGGTACGAAGGGGGCCGCGAACGCAACATTATGATGCAAAGATGGCGCGGTGGCGGCACCCTAGAATTAGCCCGAGCACTCGCCATTGGCCGCTCGGCAAACCACTCCTTCGGTAACAACCGACTGCATACGTTGCATACTATAAGGATACACGCGAACTGGCAAAGAATTGCCCGACTAGGTCGGCAAACTTATCAGCGAACTTCCACCTTCGGCCTTAATCCACAACACTTGCAAATATGATCTTTCATTCATCGAGGATGAAAGAAAGAAGATTATAAGAGATGAGCTCTAATCAAATCTACAGAGGCTCAAGTCCTCCAGCCAAAGTCCTCCAAACTATAAAATTAGGAGAGACCCCCAAAAAATTGGAACAAGAGTTCCACGTTATTATAATTAGAAATCACATGATTTGTAATTTAAATGATGATCAGATTCTTGATGAGCAGCTAACTATCTTCAGGTCCAGATACTCCTGAACAACAAGATACGTCTTGAGCAACAATTCCTGTATCATCAGCAGATCTGGGACATATTATTAGTCCGCACTCTGAGTGGAGGTGTTCTTGCTCTGATGTATTCTTCAAGTCAACAGTTTTCCAGTCGAAGAGAGTCGAGTCCCTCCTCTTATTCTTTCTCCCTCTCGCACTCCTCTTCTTTCACTCATTCCACAGTTTTTTCCTTCAATCTCACAGGCGTGTAACTTCTTTAGGGCAAAATCCGGGAGTGGACTTTGGACCCTGGAAGTTGATACCTACATCAATGACCAAGTTATCAGAACCAAATTAATAAACAGAAATTTTCATTTTAGGAAAAAACTGAACCATTAGGAAAGAATTGAAATTTCGAGCAGTACCGATTTCTGGCACATGAACTGATTGCATCAGTGGTTGTCAAGTCGATGGATAACGATGGATAAGTAAATAGCGATAACGGAAGCCAATTGTCGATTATTATCTGGATTGATTTGATGCTGGATCAAGATATAAACGGAGACAGGGTCGTCAAAAGGAGAAAAGAATCTGTGGTCATTTATGAAATCAGAGCCTACGAGTGGAGGAGGGTTGCTGGTCGTAGCAGATTGTAGATAGGCAAAGCAAAGGATCGTGGATCGGAGGAGAGGGGGACGTTGGTCCATTAGATAATGCAGTCAACGGAGAGCGGCCTCGCATCGGTCACGTCAAAATACATCAGCTACCGCTGTGCATTCACTCAGAAACCCTCTGACCACTCTCAGCGTGGACTCCCCACGTTGTATGCCCGCCCTGCTTCTTGTTCTCCAAGACTTTTCTCTAGTCATCAATGTTGTACCAATCCAAAGAGAGAATCAAAAACAGGAACGTTTTACGGAAATCTTGGATTTAATCTGACACTTCCTTGGAAAACGTCTCAAACTCGATTCATCTCATTTGGATTTAGTCTTCTAGGTACGAGAAGAGAGAAAGAGAGGGAGAGAGATACCAGAGATACCAGAGAGGTACTTTAGGATGAGAAACTAATAGCATCCAGAAACCCAAATCTGATCCGGAAACAAACACTCTCAGTCCTTCAGTTGAAATTAATAAGCAAATCGAATCAAGCGACCCGCGAAAACTAATATAGAGACCATCTTAGACCTCCAGCGGTATTGTATTTAATACGAGAGGGCGGCAGACTCGGTTCCAGCAATATGATTTACATTTTGAAGTTATATTGACCATTCCCGCCACCTGCAGCAACCCGCTTCTCCGCAACTCGCCTCGGGCGATGCTAAGAATGACCGGTTTCTTCGAGAAAATTAATAACGTCAGAGAGCCGTTGTCGTCGTTCGAGTTCGATAAATGAACAAGTGCGGTGAAGTCGATTCAGAAAAGTCTTTAAATTGAAAAGAAGCTCCACTTTTCTTACTTCCAAACTGGAAAATCAATTTGAAAATTGATAAAGAAAGATTTGCTATTTGCTGTGGTTGTTTCCAAATAATAGTTGTGATTGTGGTATTCTATTTCTTTGATTGTTTCCGTAGAAAATGATAAATTAGCAACATCTGATATGAGTCCTATATCAAAATGTATCATTACAATTCATGGTTTGTGGTCAAACTATGTTGAGACGACCCTCTAATCACTGGCGCTATCCTGCTAGACGTGTTATCTAGTTTTAAGGGTGTTCTTAGGCACCCACTAGAGAACCCGGCGCTGCGTAGCTCCGACGGACAGCATCTGTGCTCTACGACTCTCAATATCCATACAAAGCTGTCTGCTGAATAATATTACACTTAAGCCGTACCACTCGGATGATTATAGTTGGAGCAACGTCGATAGTAGTTAGAGCGTATATCCTGTGCGAATGCTAATTCGGCCAACATTCTGCACGAAACGGACTTTCGATTCGACTTCTTGTACGTATATATATAAGCAGAACGGTCGCTCCCTTGGACACGCAAACCCATTTCGGGGCGACAATTTTCAACCCCGAAACCTTTTTCCTCTTGACAATATTCAAACACCACTTGGTCCATATGGAAATAGAGATCGGTCATCGAAATCCAGTTTGTCGGTGGAAATATTCACAAAAGGTCAGCCAAGCTTTATCCTCTTTTCCTTCATCCTTCCCTAAGACGACACTTTTTTTTACTTAAACTCTAAAGCTTCTCTTATTATTCTTAGATCCGCTTTCGAAATATGTAAAAACACTGCAAACTTCAGGAATATTTTCTTGTGTTTGGATAATGTTGAGTTTCTCTCAAATGATTTTAGAATATTCAGTTTCTCAATATTTCTCAATTATTTTTTTTCTCAATTTCTCAATTATGTTCTTCAAAAAGAGAAACAAAATTATTGATGCTTATCGGAGATATGAGAGGATGATTTTGTAAATTTAGAAGTGTATTGACAGTTTAAGAAAATTATTGAAATGAGAATGGAAGACTTGGTGCAGATTCTGTGTGGTCCTCAAGCGAAGGGGTGGATTTACTTCGCAGCAGATTTGCGACGCTTGAATTACGTGCCGGTAAAGCAATATGAAAATATTTACTCCCCGGGTGACCGTGGGTCATCCGAGACCCCTGATCTGGTTACCCCGTTTCTCTCGTACGCAGAAACGTAATAGCCAGCCCAGTAATCGGGATACAGTTGCAACGTTGAGATTTAGGAGACTTTCAAGTACTAATGAATACAGTGTATGTATTTGTATATATAAATGTATTTATTTAGTTATCTATATTGGCAATAGATATTTTTAAAGTTTTAAAAGGCTACCAAGATTTTAAGTAACTTTAGAGAACTATAACGGTTTTTATAGAATTTAAAGAATTTTAGAATATTTTAAGTGATTTGTGGGACATGAAAGGGATTTTTAATGTTGTTAAACTGCAGCAGTACCCATTAAAGCGTTAAAAGCCGATAAAAACTGATTGTTTACTCAAAAAGTGTGAAGGATGAAAAAAAAACCGAAATAAATACGAGAATCTGGAACGACAAAAAAGGGAAGTAATCACGACCGCGTAAGAAGGCGCGAGGGAATCCGTATCTTTACACGCTTCTTTATCAGCAAGAGACAGAAGCAGTTTTGGGGATCCTGCAGTATAGAAAGCGTGTTTTATTGCCCGAAAACCGACAGATATCAGGATTATGTGATCCGAACGTCAGTACTACATGTGTCTGTGCACACGGATACGCTAGGTGGTAGGAATGTGGTGACCGAGGGTGAATCCCAGAATGAGGGTTCCGCTCTTCAAGATTTCTCAGCAGGGAAAGTTCCCTTTTTTTCATATGAACGATCTGCAGAATCTTTTCAATCAGTATTTTCGGTATATTCTTTTAGGCATCGAACGTTTGGACTTCGTCTCGATCGCAGATGGATCCACCGTTTGAGAGCTTCAGGGGAATTGCTCAACTTTGCTTGCCTTATTTTCCTCCTCTTTTTGGGGACCATTAAAAAAAATAACCCAACATTAGATGCCCTGCATTTTGTTTTATCGGTCCGAGCATGATTATGTCGATAACCATCTACCTGATATTTTTCTACTACGGTCATCGCCAACCAATATATAGATCAATTTATTATTCCTCTTCTATCCCCTGAATCTTTACAGATCCACAACTTTTTATTAAACGGAACTTTTCTTTCTCTCCGTCCTTAACGGAGGAGTTTTTTTTCCAATTGAATCGAAAACAACCTCAGGATCGCGAGAATCTATTTTCGATATAAATCGCAACCTGTTTTTATGACAGGACAGGATATGAAGAACACTGGCTGAATTCCGTTCACTTGTTATATATCTAGAGAATGATTTTTTCTATCAAAGAGAATATTTTTTCTTTGAGTAAAAAATAAAACTCATGCTGTACGCTCCCATTACTCTTGTTTCTAGAAGAAGTATTTCCAGCAACGAAGCACGATATAATTTGATGAGGAATATTGATCGCATCAATACTCGATATGTAAGTCACGCATAGATTACGTGCGAGCATGACAACGAGCGCTCAATGTTTATTCAACTAAAAGCCGACGTTGGGTTTTTTTCAACGCTCCCGCTCCGCACCCGCGTCTCCACCGCAACGGTTATCCGGAAGCGCCCTACTGTTTTCTTTCTCTTCGACATTCCATGTCAGCGACAAACCATATCTGACGACAGGATCGTTGAAATAATATATAATATATTCGTCGATGATATTTCATTTTTCCCCAGTTTCCCAGTAAATAAAAAAACAGAGATATATAGTAGAAGAGAAGGAAACCCCGTGTAGCGGAGACAACGAGTGTTTTAGCTTATCACGTTTATGCGCTTAATACCTTCTGTATAGGGTCCTTCCCTCGGGAAACATACGGGCGTTTAATGGTGATTTTTTGTCGTTACATGAGCGTTTTCACTTCGTTGCGATAGAACCGAGGGATATCTCAGTGCACCCTCTTCTTCGAGAATACAAAATTACTTTCAGCTCTGTTCTCTAGATATTACGAGCGTGATCAGATTGTCAACCAAGTTCGATCTGTCAAAGCAATACTCGTCTCATGTCTAAATATCTTTTAATGGATCGGAATCATTCTGACACATACTTAAAAACCTGTTTTTTGTCAGGGTCGCCACATGTCAGGGAAGTTAGAGAAATCAGGGAAATTTTAGGGAAAAAATTATCACTTGTCAGAGAAGTGAATTGTTTATTTCACGTATTTCTTGCTAAAATGTCAAACGACAACGACTAAGAATGTGAATATAACAACCTTTTCTAACATAAATTTCAAATTACCCCCCATGATCGTTGGAAACGAAAGAAACTGGAAGGAGACTCCCAAGATACGTCTGAAATTGTGTGCGCTTACGTCTTTGAATATCTTGGGAGGCCCACTAAAAAGGAAGAAAAGCGAAGAAGCATAGTGATGGGGGTGGAGGTTTGTACAGTGCAGGAATTAAATTCTTAAAGTTCCCTTCATGTATGTCGGAAAGTCGCATTCCAAGAGTCTCGGAGACCACCTTCCGTCCCGGTCTCTTCCCAGGGGAGCCAATATTAATTCCCATAAATTTTCTTTCAAAGAGTATGGATATCCCCACCATCGAGTTTTCTATTCTATCGTTCTGGAGAACTGTTTGGCTTTTAATCCGAGTATGCAAAGAAGGTTATTCTTCTCTATGAGAAGTGCTTTATAATATTCAAAGCTCGATTTCTCTTTCAATGAAAAAACCACATTTCAGTCACTAGTTCAAATTAGCGTGCCCCGGGTGCTTTTCTTGTTACTTATTATTCCAATAACCACATTTTTATTTATTGGTCATATTCTATTAAAATTTATATACTATTTTTTTTCTGGCAGATCCCTTTTTTGTCAACTGGGTGCCGATTCCACAGAGAATTTTCTCAATGGTTTTAATGCGAAGACGGGAAGGAAACAGTGGAGGTGGTTTAGAAGTGCGGCCTGGTTGCGGAGAGCTACTTCAATTTCACAGTGGGATCTTTTCATTTGTAGTTCCATTCGTTCTAAGTAGCCAGTACTGCCGCAAAGCACGACTCGCCAGTGTTTATTCAATGTAATGGCTTGTGCGAGCATTGTACAAGTACAGCACTCACTGGGTTGCACTCGCTTCGGGATTCCCTTTCGGCATTCGTTTGTACCGCACTTTATCACACCCTGAGATTGCCGCATTAAACATACAGCAAAGGGAATTTCAACCCTTGCACTACGAGCCCCGATTCACCCTAAGCGCTCAGTATGACCGACAAAGTTCCGTGAAAAGGATTCCCATTTGTGATCGGAAGCCGACCCCTTTCTTTTACTACGTTTACGACTCGGAGTTTACTTTTCACCTACTATATATTTCTTTAATTTCTTTTCTTGCATTTTTTTCCCAGTTGGGTATTTTTCAAGTCTTACATATATTTTTACTGCTTTTAATTTTGATTTTCAAGAGTTTTAAGAAATATCAATTTATTTTGTGAAATTGAAAGGAATTTCATAAGATTTAATAAGCGGATTTAATGAGATTTCATGTGACTGATTAATTTTAAAGCATAAATTAAAAACGATAAATTAATCATAATTATTGTTCTAATTTAAAAATTTTAATGTTAATAAATAATAAAATCAGAAGCACAAACGAAAAATTCCACTCGCAGAGTTTCTATAGTAGATCCGCAGTAGAAAAAGTATTTTAAGGTCAGACACGATGTCAATCCTTCCACCAGTATATAATCATATAATCAACTACTTATTTGAATTGATTCTCGCATTTATATTTACGCTAAAACGTTGAATTAAATTGACATTGAATCGTATTTGAATTTTCATGTAAATGACGAGAAATTTAGTAGTCGCTTGATAAAATACGTCAAATTCCATACGTTTATTAGAGCAGAATTGACAACTGGAGAGGTGCAAAGTTTGGATTTTTTCCATTGTTGGATGCTCATTATTCACTCCCCTTTATAATCTCGTTGACGTGTTTTGAAATGCAAGAAGTAAGGGAAAACGCATACAGAAGAGGTACTATACGGTGTGGTGGCAGGTGGAAGACGAGGACCTCCCCGACCGCCGGTCGGCATCTTGCTCAGAATATCGAGTATCATGTTTCACACGCTTCATTCGAATGTACTCGATATTACCACCATAAGTTCGAAAATATATAAACGATCATTGAATAAAACACAAGATGTTGTCTCATCATGAAATTTATTGAAATCCCTTAAAATTCCTTAAAATGAAATAAAATCCCTTAAAACTTCTTGAAATTCATTAAAATCCTTTAAAGTCTGTGAGAAATCTCTTAAAACACCCATAAACTCAAGTATTTTGCGATACTTTCAAGTTCCTTAAAGTCACTTGAAATCTCTTAAAATCCCGAGCCACGCGTCTTATAAATTCCTCCTAGTATTAAATAATATTCTCGTACAAATTATGTAGTGTATTTTCAAAATTATGTTAATATCAAATTAATTTCCCTTATAGAAAGTCGACCTGGATCGATTATACGGACGTGTCTTGGTCTTGGAGACTTGGAATTAAAGGGGTAGCGAGCAGTAGAGGACATCCCTTCGGTAATTGTCGGCAAATATTAATAACTGCGGCGGGCGACAGGGCGAGAGTGCGATTCAAAGACTGAGAAAAGCCCCGGTCGAGAGGGTAAACCTTGAACTGGTTATACTTAAGAGCAAATACATAATGCCTCGATGGTTTTGCGCGCTCTTCCGCGAAGGGAAAGGAGCCGTCATGGCACTCGTGATTGAAATTTGGAAACTCGCTTTGACACAATTACACGAGCGTTCTACTACAAAGATATATTAACTCGACCAACCCCATCGAGTTCGCTTTCTCACTTTCCAATGAGTGAAGCGAGGAAGATTTGTCGTTTCCGCATCAGAGTCACGAGGGTGTAAGTCCAAACTTACATCTACACTCGAAGAGGTGGAAGAATATAAGATCTGTGAACTAAAGCTAATAAGAAAATAAGAAGCTTTGTAACGATGCAAAATTCCAAGGATCTTCGCTAGAACGAAGCCTTGGCTGTGCGATGCAAGAAGCCCTTGTCGAAGAAACGTTTCACCGGACTTATTCATCAATGATCTTCCCATGCTCGAAGTTTACGCTCAGCACCAACTGTCGTCACATCCGCTCAAACCTTAGAACCTCGATTCGTATTTGCGCAGCAAAAGAGATTTGAGAAATGCCTTAATGGTCTCACTTTATCCCAAAATAAAAGCTTTATCCCAATTAAAAGCCTTATCCCAATTAAGAAACTGGTGAAAAGTAAAGAGAACGTGCGACAAAATAAAATTTGACGTCAGTTTTCATCACACACCATCAGCATCGGGTGATCCATCATAAAATATGGACTCAGCATGTCACCTTGTTAAAGACTGAGTAATTATACCATCAGCTGTAGTCAATTATTCGATCAACGAACTTTATTATCAGAGCTTGAACGTATTTTTCTAATAACAATTTACCGAAAGAAACTTGGATCAAATAAAGGTGTAACGACACCTGATGAGAATTGCTAGTTAATTCGCTGGACACGTGTCCTTTCAATGACATTGAGAAAATTGAGCAAGACTTGAAGGTGAGCACCACTTAGTTTTATTTGCAAAGATATCCGAGGAAAAGGAGGCGTTGGGAAGAAGTGGAACGTAGCCATTAGTTTATTGCTCTCGTCCCTTAGGAGGCTCTCTGGGCGGTCCCGCTGTGGTATAAATGAACGAATATTATACGCCAACGACTCAATCCCATAACACCTTCCGGTCTACGCACACCACGTTGCTAGAAACGCTAGTCGTCTATCTTGTGAACCTATCTATCTTCAATGGACGTATAACGAATGTGTATGCGTCTCCATTACAGTATAATAAATGTCTATATCTATATCTATCTATATATACCATATATACCCTGGACAGTGGATGAGCTCCAGAACCACCTTGCACTAAATTTTCGTTAGATCCGATTTTCGATTCCGTGACCAATGTACGTTTAGTTCTCCCCAATTCCCACCTTGAAATAAAACTTCGATTAGGGAATGAATTGAAATATCAAAAAAAGCATCAGCAAAAGAAGTTTGAGGGTTTTATCGTTGGAAGCGAGGGGTTGAAAACTCAACAGATCGGTTGTACACCTATTTCAAACTTGAAAATATTTCAGGCCACTCTAATTAAAGTGGATCAGAATTATTTACAAATTAGCAAATTTGTAACTTATTATTTGAAGCAATTTTTTTCATATTCGGTAATATCAAGTGATCTACGAAAGAAAATACGTAGGATTGAAAGATAGAAAAGTATTAAAAAAATGAATACTTTTTAATTTGACCTTTTTTCGCAATGTTCTGTGCATGTCATGATAATCTAGATAATTTAAACTCGATAATTGAAAGGAAGTCTTGTTGAGTCCACGTGGATTTAATTCTTCCCTTGCTGATGCTCGAGGTGATGGAAACTCGATCCACGGTTCAAGTTGAAACTGGCTGTTCTAGCGCAGAGGCGACTAGTAGCTACTTCAGGGTTGGAAAACCCATCAACGCCCGTCTGAGAGAAAGAGAGGGTGCTTGGCGACTCAGATATCTGGCTCCTTTGCTCCTTTGCTCCTTTACCCCTGTGACCCTTTCGAACTAGCCGGTCCGAGCTTCCTTCGTATAAAGCTCTCATGCATGGCTCGAGAGAGTAAGCTCCGCTTACTAAGTGCGTTTTGCATCTAAGACGCTCGGCGAGTTTAATTACGGGGCTTTGCGGATACTGGCGAGGATTACAACGTCGAATGGGACGTTATGGTGGTTGTGCTACATGGTGGACTGCCAACTACTACCGTTCAATGCTGCCCTCCAGCGGCTCCAGGACGTAATGAAGTAAAAGAACACCTCGTCAGAAGACCATGGAATGCGTACGCGACCTTCTGGCCTTTGTTAAACTTGTACTGTGTTGAAACATAGTTGTGCATCAAGTACAAGAGCACTGAGATTGTTAGTCCAAAACTTTATAATTTTTTGATTTTTTGTTAAAAACAACATCAAACTTGCGACCAATTCCAAGGTTAACATTTCAAGTATCCATTTTTTCGAATATCTTCTAAACTCTGGGTCAATCTGATCCTGTTCCCTTTTTGATAATTTTGATTGATTATAACTTCACTACTACTGAACCTTTTTACTTAACAAAATTTATAGATATATAATTAGTAATTTATATACCTGCGGTTTCTTCTATAAAACACAGTCTTCTTTGGCTTATTAAAAAATGAATAACTTGAGGGTCGAACAAAGTGTTTCTCATAGAAACATTTTATGGGCGGTAGAAATCGTTTGCTGCAGCAATTAGAACGTTTCATAATTGTAAGTATTGTATGTATATAATTGTATAAGTATGAAACATCTCAAAGTGTGGTCAGAGACATCTACGTATCTTCCATACTTAATATATACGAAACGCTCTAATTACTCTAATTGCAGAAAACTATTCCTGTCGCCCATAAAATGATTCTATGAGAAGCATTTTTTCCTCAACTCTCAAGTTATTCATTGTTTCAGTAAGTTAAACACATCAAAGAAGACTGTAGAAAGAAACCGCAGACAATTTACTGCAGACTTTTTAGCGCTATGCGCCACATTTTTCACATGTATATTTTGGAACACCTGGAATGGCTGTTCATGCAATCTGTTACTACTTAAATGCATGGTTCGCAGAGTCGGCTTCCAAAAATCTTTATACTCTCTTTCACTCTCTTTAAATAAGTATTGCAGAGAGCGGTCTTAATTTGTAAGTTGATGGAATGCCTCGCTTCTTGGTTGAAAAGTGGAGTAACTCGTTGACCACAAGGTAGACCGGAGTGAATGGCGAACACGAATGCTGGCACTTTGTATACGAATGTATATAAGATGATTGTGTCTTGCATATCGTGCAGTGTATCATCCCAGGGCGTGCCACGTGAGCAAGTTGGTTTATTTCGCGGTATACACAGTAGCAGGATGCCAGAATGAGAGAGCATTCGCTTGCCTAGGAGCAAGAGTATAAAAGCCTCGCAGAAGGACGCTTTACAAAGGGTCTATCAAGCGTGGAGCGATGTTGATGGCCAACGGATAGGCGGTGCGGTAGCCAGTGCAATTTCGCCGCGCACCGCAGTCAGCTTCGTCGTTGGCGTTACGATTTTTACGACGTTCTCTTTACAACCGACAAAATGTAATTTTCTGTACGATATGTGTACAGACATTGGGGACAGGGAGAGAAAAACTGGGAAACGGAATCGTTTTGTCGCTTCGCAGAGTATCGCTCGACCATCCAATCCACTTCTTGCCATCATTTTTTTATGTCCTTCAGGTTTAATAGTCCTGTTTGTCGATGAATTAATGAATTTCGTGCTTCACTTTCACATTCAACATAATCAGTTCCATTCAGCCGAGCATTCTTCAGTTCTAAATATCATTTCCCTGACTTTCAGACAAATTTCTCTGATGGAAGAGTAGTTAAAGTTCGAACAAATTGTCAATAATAATGCTAGTCAAGTTTTTCCGAAATGTTAATAATTAATGTCACTTTATGAATTTTAAGTGATTTTAAATTTCAAAGGATTTAAAGTGATACAGGAAATTTTAAGAGAATGTCTGGAACGGTAAATTCCAGTAAGTTGTATTCAGTAAGTTGTACTCGGTAAGTTGTACCCAGGAATTGAATAACATGAGTTAATGGAAGAGTTTATTGGTCATGGCAAGTTTGATGATGGTCGGTCATATTTCGAACAGGATGCCAATAGTTAGCACATGCTGAAGATGGAAATTTTCACATGATTTGATGCTATACGGTATATTGGAGTTAAATGGAGGCTCCCGTTTTACGAGCGAATCTCCCAATAAGCACCTTTTTTCGTCAAAAGCCTTTCGCCGACGCGGTTCGACTTTTCTGACGTCGGTAAGTCCTTGCAAAATATACCCCTCCCGCGGTCGGCAGCGAATTGAATTTGAGAATTTATCGTAGCGAGCTTCCGTTCTCTTCTGGCTGATGCGTAAAGAAGTCGGATTTACGAGGCGGTTACATCCCAAAGTGCCCTTGGAACGCGGTCGACGGTTAATTGGAAGACGGGACTAATCGGCGCCAACAAGATGAGAAAAAGACGTCCTTTCAAAGTTTCAATGCATATGCTGATCGAAACATATCGACCTTTGGCCGGGTTTCTTTCTCCGGAAGCGGTTAATACTGAGCTTTAGGAACACCAAGGTGCGGTTTCAGAAAGTCTATGGGAATGAGTTAGAAATACTTCTGCAAAAGTAGTATCGACAAAGAGAGTGGAAAACTATCTTCAGCGGAAACATTGCGAGTGCATCAGCGATGCCAATGCAATGCGGCAGTTGCATCGGGTCGAGATAATTAGGTTTGAGTGCACTCTAGCCGCCGCAGTCGGTAACTCAGTTATCAGTGGACACCCCGCGCACAATGGCTATCACAGCGGCATCAAACATAACGCATCAATTAACGTGAACAATAACCAAGCTGTGAGAGTGAACGAGAGGGAATGAGGGTGTGGTTGGAAGAGAACAGAGGCAAAAGCAGGCAAAAGCGAGAGAGGGTACATGGTAGAGGCTGCAGAGGGTAGAGTCCTGGTCAATTCACTTGTTATTATTATTGTCGCTGAAAGTCGATTGCAACCCGATTTCTCCTATCCTGTGCTTCATTTAAATTCATCACGCGTCCTGGATGAAACTGGACATTTCATGCGATGGAAAAAAAAAACAGAATGTTTTCGTAGTGTAGAGAAAAATATGTCGAACATGTCCGATATTTAATTTGTAATTGTAACATATTTGATCATTGATAAATTCGTTTATAAGTAAAAAAATTGCAAAAACAAGAAATTAATCTTATTAATGCAAAGTGCGCGGATCATAGTTGCTAGTAACGCAAAAAATGAAACAAATGTTGTAGCTGATGCCTGTTTGAAGGATGATAGTCGATTTCCTAGAAATATTAGAAGGAGAAAAGCATATTTGAAAAATTGTCAGGGTTACGTTTCTGCGAAAGTACGGAAACTTGACCGCAGTCACAATGGAATAATCTAGATGGCAGGATGAAACATTAATCTCTCCTGGTGGCAATATCGCACCGGTGATATTCGAGGCACGAGTATTATACGAGGCGATGTCATTAGTGCGCGGTCTGTGTCCAGGATCGTATCTGTTTGTATGTGTGTAGCATCGCGCGTGTCGTGTAGGAGAAAGAGTTGTGTCTATATGTGTTTGTGTATGTGTGTGTATATATATGTGTATTGGGTGGGCGAGGGTGCAGGTTGTCCTTGATAGTATGTGTACGAACGGTAGTATCGATATGCGGGACCGTGATAATCGATTGCCGCATTCCTCGAGATGGAGCGACGCGACGTTGCGCGCTTTGAATACGCCAGAGCCAACCAGAACGTGCACAACGCATACGAAGCCGATCTCTTCTGGCCCTGGAGGGCGACACACTGGAAATTGCTTTTTCATCTCTTCGTCCTGAATTCGTCACGAGCCTCCGATCGCTTAATACTTCGATACGCGGCAGAGGATACACCGAAAAACAACTTAGAAAAGAAGAAAAGACCCTCGATCGTCCGTGATTCGCAATTTTCGTGAAGAGAATGCGAATTTAGTTGAAAATTCGATACAAGTTAGTTGGAATCAGGGTAAAATCATCAAGAAAGTATTAACTAATAGTAATATTGTAGTTGTGCAATAAACAGTTTTATGGTGGGGGAGAATTAAGACCTTGTTTCAAATTCACGATCTTGTTCTCGAAAGTGGGATTTGCCAGTTCAGTCAGCAGGAACGATAATGGCGGCTATTAACGAATAGAACGGGTGAGAAGGCACCTGAGCCCAAAATATCACCGCAATTAATGCAATTACAGTTTACAAGTCCCTTCGCTCTAACGTAATGCCACGGGTATTATTAATTCAATAGTTAGTGTATGTAGTCTAGGGTACGTGTCTCATATATCTATAAGTATGGGTGCGTTTCCGGTAAATGGGAATCGGAATGCCTCGGTTTCCCGAAATTCAATTCGTATTGAGGACAGTATTCAAAGGAATCACGCTAGAAACACAGGAAATCGGTCTATCCATTTCACGCGCTCGAAATTCAATTGACTTTGAAGACATTGACCTTGATTTATTTATATGTATTTGAAACGGACATTGTGTATCCTTTACCACTTGTTCCAATAGAATGTTGTCACACTTGAATTAAATGTGAGCATTGTTAACTCATTTTTAAATTCCAGAATATATTCTCTGTATCTTAAACAACGGATCATGTAACCAGTACTTCCGGCCATGTATGGAATGCCCTGATCCCCGAGGTGCGTCGTAATTCCGGCGTGGAAATGTTTCTCTAAGAGAGGGCGAGGTTAAGGCACTTTCGGACCCCTTCGTACCGGTAGTGGTGTTTGGTGGTTGTGGTCGATGTAATTACGGAAGGACCCCTTTAGCAGACTTACGCGAAACCGCGAACGTCTTAGCTGGCTGGCTGTCTTACGTTCTACATTCTCGTCCCTCAACGATCTGTGTAATTTTCGCCTTGGTCCCTACAGATGAGGTACACCAAGCCTCTGAATGTCATAATTGCTTTGGTCGAGAGAAATATTTTAGTATCAACGGAGGATGGAGGCTTTTCTTAAAATCCAATGATTAGCTAACGATAAATATTAATTACAGCGATGCTAAATCATTCAGAAGATGTATTATAGATAGAAAGCGTCATAAACTCTGCGTTTGCAAATACTCCTCTGAAATGTCACTGCAGACATCAATGGTGTCAAAAGGCAGTGGGATCAAGTGATTATGGTTGCGCCATCATCGTCATCGCGTTTGCCCACCGGGCTTTATTAAAGCGCCGATCACGGACAATCGGTTCAATGATTACAGCCAAAACATAATCGTTAACGCGTACGACCCATTAATGATGACGCGAACCATTCTCGATGCCAAATTTTAGTGGCGAATGTGTGTGGTCTGTACGTATGTCACTTGTTCGTTCGCACGTGCTTCGAAACGACTATAATATACGCAAACCTATTGCAATGATGATGATGGTGATGATGATGCTTTTGAAATGGACTTCGATTACAGAATCCAAAAGTCATTTGCATATTTCAGAATATTTTCAAGTTGGTGAGGATTGGAAACGATTTTTTCTCGTTGTATATAATGAAAATAACAGATGGATCTTTTATAACTTCGCTAATAATTAGAAACAAGCTTATGATCGTATTTCCAGCGAGGAAATGGAAGAGAAAGGGTAAGCCGACCTACTGCCAATAAGGGACGCATGCATAATAGAAAGCTTTGAATGGCAGTGGATGTACGACATGGGACTTCTGCAAGGGATAACGCTTTACGAGGATTCGTATTACAGACCCTCGCAGCTCGTTTACTGTTTCTTCCTGTCAGGACTTTTCATCTCTACTTCGTTATTAAAACTTCTCAGATCTTCTTTGTGGTTGATGTTATCATCCTCGAATACCTTCTTTTACGATTGTAATTCCGGGGGAAGTTAATAGATAAAGAAAAAGATTTTGTAAGATGATCTCTCAGTCTGAATTTGTTAAACTTTAGTAAATAAATTAATAGTCAATTAGTTACTATCCTCTGTAAAAAAAGTGGTGTTTGGCTTATCAGGCGCATAATTTTATTAGCTTTCGTACTATTGTAGAGAAAAAGTATTCTATTAAATATTATAAAAACTAGACTGCTAAAAAACAGGCGAGCCGACAATTTCAGACAGTTATAAATTCGAAAAAGAATTTATTAAAGTAACTTTAATATAATTATTATATATTCTTTCTGCATTTAAGCGTGGAATTTTAAATATACTAGTATGTTCAATAAAAAGAAAAATATTTAACTAAATTCTGAATTTCTATACTATTTATTAAAAAATACTTATATTTTATAATTAGATTCATTTAACTATCTAATAACTATTTTAAAATGGAAAATATATTAAACAATCGAAAATTCTCGTATATTCTTCTCCCGGAGAATATTCTCAGTAAAATTCTCAAGAATATAACCAAATTTTATATGACCGAGAATTTTATATCTCTACTAAAAGGTATAACGACAACTGCAGTTAGCTAATGGATTTGTTTGATGATTAGCTGAACACGAGGGATGGTAATAATGCGTTCACGAGCTTAAGTGACTCGATTCAAACGAAAGTGCCTCTATACATATGAAGCATATCACTTAAATTAAAGAGAGGATGCTTTAAAAGTGTAAACATGAAATGTAAAAAGTATCCAGTAAAATATACATTTTTTAATTACACACATAATAGGAGAAAGATCATAAAAAATTTTTAAATATCTGCGTTTCGTTTTCGCTTAGGTTTTTAGTGTGCGTGAGAGAGTTTCAAGGACCTTCAGTCATAACATACATACTCAATTGTAAATTATTTCGCTAGGCGTAGTTACGTTCTAAATTCACTTCAAACTAGTTTTCCACTATATATGAAGGGGGAAAGAGCGAAATTAAGCTGTGTAATTGGAACGGTAGGCTAGTAGTCAAACGTTGTGGTGTCAGGATCACCACTTGAATAGGGTGACACTGCAGGTAATAACAGGTTACCGTTCAGTTATTTATTCACGCCTTCCGAAGCGCAATTTCTCGTAATTTGAGGTTTCGTTGTTACATGCACTGAAATCACTTTTAAATACCGAGAAGAAGATACTTTACAAAGGAAAATTGCTTCAACTCATCCATTAGACTGCAGTAATGTGTACTTATTCGTCAAGGTATTCTGAGAATAGGCGCCGAGATAATATCTTTTATGAAATTGATTATATTATTCAAAATTTATCATGCATTTTTTAATATAAAGTATACAAATACTAATACAAATATTTCTTGTACGAAATGAGATTCATTGTAAATCAGAATATCTAAAGTATTGCCACTCTTTCATCCGAAGAATGTACAACTTTGCAGATGTTATGCATAAAGGATTATATTATACATCCCTATAAAATGTATTAATGGTGTGAAGTGCCGGTTAGAAGGTTACATATAAGGAGTTATGACTCCGCGAACATAAAATTTCTTGAGAATTGAATTATGAGACAAATTGAGAATATGAGTTTGGAGACTGTCAATTTTCTTCAGATTTCTATTATTCTTTAATAATAGCATAAAAATAACTATGAATCTCTTGAAATTATTCTTTAAAAGGAAATAAAGTCCCTGAAAGTCACTTGAAATCGCGGGAAAGTCCGGATAAATTCCGCTAATAGTTTTACATTTAAAAAATGTATCGTTTAAATATTGTCTCGCGTTTGCAAGTAAATTCATACGTTTATGGTTGCCTTCTAAGTAATCCAGACTATTTCATCTAAATTCCGACGAAATTTCCGCACCATGGCTCGATTGCAAGTGTATAAGTGTAAGGTTTCTATACATGCTATGGATATACATATCAGGAACTCGCGCGGTATTTCTTACATGCTCTTTGTTTATTATCCCCTAGCAGCGTGGCATTATTATGAAATACGATTGGATGGGTATACAATATACATATACCTATACCTATTCTCTCTTCTATGCGCCGCACGTTGAAAGGACACAGGTATTCTAAATATTTGACTCTTTGAAAAGCTACTGTTTATCACGAACCCCCTTTAACCTGTGTTTAGATAACTCTTGAGGATAACAGTACATAAGAGAAAATCGTTTACACTTTGTTTAGTGCAACATGATGAATAGTATGAACAACATTGAATTCCTTTTACGTCACTTATTATGAAATATCGTGAAATTTCAGTGACTTTTCACTGAATTCCAGTAGATTCTTCATTGATTCCAATCGTGAGAAAAAAACCACAGAGAATCGTTTGGAAATGCAGAGAAAACTATTTAAAGTAAAACCGCATTTAAAATTGGAAACGTTTAAATTTTTTATAATCATACATAAAAGCACATCCCATGATTATAGTTTCATTACATAAGTTATTCACCACCAAGGAAACTTCATCCGGAAAATCTGAAACAAAATATGCTTGCTGCGTTCGAGCGCTTTTTGTGGTAAAAGCTCGTGAATTTTATTTTTCTCTTCACATTTTTCGTTCGCTGCACGAAGCACTTCTTCGAACGCTTGGCAGAATATTCTACACGTCTGCACCTTATCCAGGTAACCGAGAAATTCACCCCTTGGCGGAAAATAACTCGGAAAATTTTGTTACGGAGTCTAACTAAAAGTAACAGAGTAGACTACAAACTTGTCCTTTTATCCTTAGAATTCTTCAAAGTGGTGACAGAGACTTGTAATAGAACTATCATAATTAAAACAAAGAAACACTATTAGTAATTCCTTCCAAAGATATTATGCACCATTAAAAAAATTATTCTTTCTTTTGTGTATGGTGAAGATACAATCAGAAAAAAGTTTGGTTGATTAAAAAAAAATTTGGTTGAATCAACCAAATAAATGCATTGCTATAGGGTCAATCAAATGTTTGGTTGATTCAACTAAATTTTTTGTTTAATAAAGTTTGGTTGATAGTACGCGTCGCGTCGGTAATGTCGGTTTTTTGTAGCTAGTTAATGAAATTATTTGGTTGAATCAACCAAATTATTTTTTTACACTAACCAAAATCATTTTCTAATAAATAATATGTTTCGTTCAACACATTTATTTGGTTGAATCAACCAAACATGATCAAACAAATAATTACTTTGAATTGACCATATGAAATTGTTGCGTTTTTTCAAAGGAACCAAATGTTTAGTTGCGTTGACCAAATTTTTTAGTTGCAACAAACAAACTAGGTTAAACAAACTGTTTTATTGAATCAACCCAACTTTTTCTCTGAGTGATCGAAGATGATTTTCTCGCACATATCAAAGTGAAAATAAGAGAAAATAAGATATCTAAGTGATCTGAAAGAGACCTTCGCACCATGTTGTGCGACAGCGCGTGTGTGCCGTGCATTTATTTTCATCGGTGATCACTGATTATCCATAACGTGAGGCAGTGAACGAGGCGTAGATAATACGCGGTGTTGGATGTGCGTCTATTTTTACGTAAGGGGTTGGTCTGTACCACAGAGACGAGCTACACAATGCATAAAAGCTGCCCGAGGCCCATCAGCGCATTAACAATTATATTACGGAAGCTCACTGTTATGCGCCAACGAATTCATACGCGTGCTGAGGTTACAAGCCTAAGGCAAAACTAGGGGGTGGAAGCTTGCAAAAATAAACATCCTAGAAGAAATTCTCAACCCGCCCTCAAATCTTCTTCGCCGTCAGAGGTTCATTCATGATATTATGTATTTCCAATGAGAGCATCAAATTTTACAAATTTGAACCCAAAATAATCATAGAATTCGGCATTCAATATTCAGCATTTTTATCATCTTCAAGGCACTTTTAATTGGAAGGAGTGAGGTATCTAAAAAATAGGAAAATAAAGCTTCATGAAAAAAGCTCTTGCTTGACGCTATGTAATTTTTCAGTGATAAGCGGAGGATCGTATATTCGCGAGGTTACGCAAGTACAAGGTAGGACTGATATAACAATGGTTGGACAGTGAATTAACGAAGGCTAGTGTGGTGGTTGTATGGCCAAGGAGAGAAGAGAAGGGGGCGTACCAAGAGAGTAGTCTAGGCAGGACTTAATTAAACAGCGAGCAAAGCCAGCTTAGTTCACAAAGTGACCACGGCAACTAGTTACCCCTCGCGAACAGCACCTGCCCTGCCATATATGTATGGTTCTCCTAGATAGGAGTGAATACAATCTTGTTATTGGGAACTCCCGTCACGATTTACAAGTTCCATCTCCGATAGTCAACCACCTGCAATTTATGTTAAACAGACGAGGAAGGTTCACTGTTTCCGAAAACATCAATAATGGTTTTACATTTATTAAAAAATATAGAAGCTGTAGTCTCCTTTTGGTAAAAAGCTGAATTCACTGAATCAACTGGATTTTCTTGAAGTCACTTGAAATCTCTTAAAGTCATTGAATTGTTCTGAAATTTCTGTATTAGTCACTTAAAGTGATTCTAAATTGTTTAGAACGATTTTTGATGATTTTAAGGGACTTTCAAGTGGTTTCATAATATTTTAACATAAGAGATTTCATAATCCTCAGCTCCTCAATTGACTCGTTACTATTTTCCGAAAGCTAAAAGAACCTTCAAGTTTCAACCTGAAGCAATTTTTGCACGTTCGACCTGGCATCTGCAGAGAAATCTCCGGAGGTGGAAAACTAATTTTCAAAAGAGTAGACACATTGGCATCGATGGACTTTGCGCGCGAGAGCACTTGGGTCACTTTGAAGCGAGAGTGTGAAAATCCCAGCTCGCTTATAAACCGAGGAGGGTAAGCGGATAGCCAAGCATACAACATACAAGGTGACACGCACAAAATCCACCCCTTCTCGTTCACTGGTTTCGCGCAAGGATTCCTTTTGTGATCGTCACATTTCTGACTACGTGTTGTGTTCTGATTCATTGAATCTTTGAGTGCCTACACACCGAGTGGATCGAATACAGGCGAAAGGTATACCATATAGTATACGTATGACGTTAAATAAAGTCAGGTTTCTGCTGTGGGCAAACATTAGGAAGCTTCAGTCGGCGCCAGAAAATGAGATTGTTGAAGGGAGAAAACGAGAGGAAATCGAGAGAACTAGGGGTCGCAACAGGGGACTACGGTTTACCCCCTTTGTGGCAGTTTAGCGTTTCATGTCGTATTCCAACTCATTGGAAATTGAGGAATACAGAAGAGGCGCAGAGGGAAACAGCTTTGAGATAAAAAGAACCAGAGCCGTCGCGACGCGAAAATAAACCCCCAACAGAAGCTGGCCAACTACGTCAAAGGTGTCGCGTCTGCTAGCCGCTAACTCGCGTCAAGGGTTGTGTTGTGAAAGACACAAGGAGAGATACAAGGGGATAGATTTTGTCGTCCACGGTCGACTGGCACCTGTACAGTTTCTTTGACGAATTCTCTTTAGTCGACGCCACCTCACTTTTTCCCCCAGCACTTTTCCTCGCGACGCGAAGAAGAGGAAAATCTTCATGTTCGAGCTCATCTTCCTTTGCGCGACTTTATACTCAACCCCCATATCTGAACGCGATTCTCCGCTTTATTTTTCAAATCTCATCAAATCTCATTTTGTCCTGAATCTCTTTTCTAGTCTCGTTCTCGAGGCGTTGCGCGTTTTGCGTTGGCGGCAGTGGTTTGACGGGAGAGACGAACGCGCGAAAAGTCCCTCGGGTCCCAATTACAGCGACACCCGATCCCGGCATTACCACCCAGTTAATTCAGGGGAAAAATCGTGTATAAATCTCGGTTGGCTGATCCTACGCGCTTTCAATTCCGTTTGTCACTGAGAGGAATACATAAAGGAATAGAGGGATTGATAATCTGGATTCAAGATTCAAGTCCGGAGATTGGCATGTTCAATAATATCCAGTTGCTCCTCATCAGGTTACAGTTGCGAAACAATTTCTTCGTTCTAGGTTAAAATAGAAATTGCTGACCTAAATAAATCGACGTGACTCGAAATTGACGTGACGTGGTAATTTGTAATTGTTCTCGCCTTGACTGAGTTTGTCAGTCCAGTCGCACTTAGAACAAAGGGACAATTATAAAATGAGAGTGTGTAGGATAATTTGTCGTAAAGGGGTGCTGTCAATGCCTCGGTAAGAATATCAGACAGGTGCCACGTGTGAAAATGGAGTGGGGTCGTCGAGTGTGAAGGTTGCTTGTATCGAGTCTTGCAACAAACGGCTTTGCTAATTACAAGGAAGCCGCAACTTCATGTAAACCGGCAGTAAAGGCAGCTGTCGGTTCCCATACTTTCGCGGTTTGCTTTATCGAGCTTTTTCTTTCGGGGTTTAGACCTTTGCCACGTGACATCAAAAATCCGTCGAGTATCCGAGTTTTCTGCTGTATTTAATAGAAAGTAGAAAACGTAATTTGAATGACAGAAATTTTAATTTGCTTTTCTTATTTTAGTTTATGAAAATTGTAATCTTACTAGAAAAATCGCAAAAATTGCATTTTATGTAGGAAAGGAATTATAGATCGCAGAGCATGTTTAGTGCTACGATAAAGGTCATCGTATTGTTGCATACAAAACTTTAAAGACTAGCAGCACCCCCTTTTGTGAATGGCTGTGAGGGAAGTTAGTCCCTCGATCCCTTCAGAACATAATGCAACCCCGTTACAACAGGGGGTTGGGATTTCGACCTTTAACGAAATGCCAAACAGTCTTCTAAATAGGCTAATATCGTGTCTATGTTCCTGCTTACAATTCCCGGCTGTTCAATCTACATATATATGTAAAATTTCATGCTGAAGAAATATAATTAGCTAACAATGACCTTTCTTTGATTTTCTTCTTATCAATATAGAACTAAAAATCCACTTTCATCATCAAAAATAAAATGAATAAGAAAAATGTCTCAATTCCCGCACGGTATTATATTATATTCCCAGCAATACCAATTTGTCGTGTTTTCGAAATACATCCTGAAATAGCTTTTACAGATATAGCTTAGACGGATATTAAAGATAGTTTTAACGAGATTCGATCATTTTGGGAATTCGAGGAAAGTCAAAGTGGAAACGCCCTTGTTAGTGTGATGTCGTCGATCCGCGATTGAGAGGCGGTATTGGTTGACGCGGTATCTCTTACGAGACAGTCATTAGTCGAATGAGAGGAGGTATTTCGAAGAGTGTGCGTAAATATCCGTAGAACTCGGGTGGTCATCAATCATCAACTCCCATACGACCCAGAGTTCGACGAGGCGCACAAATTACATATCGGCTTACATATAGTCCTCCTTGCTTCACCAACGACACGAGTCGTTAAAAGAAAGAATAATTTTGTTTCAACGCCTACGAGGAAATTAACTCGCTTTGCATCCACGCCTTGCACTTACGCTTGAGCCACTTTACGGCACGCTCGTTCATGACACCGGTCTCCATTAGGCCAACGACGATATACACAAAAAGAAGTAATTTTCGTTAGATTTCAGTCTGAAAATCTTAATCATAGTGATTATAGCATGACGACTGAAACAAAGCCATGAAAGGCGGTATACATCTACAATTTTCTCTGCTTTTTTCACTTTCCGAATAGAGGCATTCCGAATCATTAGTAAGTGTGAAATTTTTGATTAGATAGCGCCTTTTTACTTTCATCTTTCTACTTGTAGAAGTTTACCCGACATTGCCTGAAATTTTAAGAGAATCCAAAAGAATTGAAAAGCAGGTGTATACACCTGAACTCAGCAGTGGTTAACCCCGCGAAATATTCCCTCATTTATGAGTCACAACTACCAGCAAGGCGTTCATCCTTCAGGATCGATGACATTTTTTTCAGGTCGAACAAGAGAATCCATTTTTCAACGAAAAGCCGTAGCGATTCAATAACGTGGTTCCACCCCCTAAAGACGACGTTCGTTGACAAGCGAACAAAGCAGATCCGATAAATATGTTAAGTCGGACAGCGGAATGGAATGGAACCACGGGACGTCGCGAGTTGGCTTATTAAAAAAGCATTTCAACGAGCGGGTCGTGACTGTCAAATTTTCCACCCCCGATTTTGCATTTTGGATATCATATAATAAAAGCCTTAATATCCCAGATTAGGCTTTTGACGAATCGACATCGACCCGCTCAGAGCTACATAAGATTTCTGTCGATTCGTTGGTAATATAAAAAGAGAGACTTGGCTGAATGAGACCATCATGGTAACACGAGCCTGGGACAACAACGGTCCATTAGTCAACCAGCTCCGTGTCAATACATGAATATGACGGCTAGCCACTGAACAACACCCACTCCGACACGTTCTTGCACACGAGTGTTAGTACGTTTACGATATCGCCAAAATATAGGAAATCGACTCCTGCAGCACAGACTGACTCGGGTTTTATCTTCAGGATGTCTGCTTGCTGTATAAATATATATGTGTATGAAATATATCTCTCAGTTGTCACTTATTGTTAGATGGATGTGAAGAATATGATCAATAGATTCTGCCTGGAGTGGGAACATTAAAATTGAGATGCAACCAACTTGAGTCTAGAATTTGAGGAATTTTAAAATCACGTAAAGTTCGCCAAAATCCTTTAAAAGATCAAGATCTCTCAAATTCCTAAAAAACTCAACATTTTTTTCAAATCTATAAATTCCATCTCACAGAGAATTACTGAGAATTCTTCATAATGCTTAGAAATCCTTAAAAATCTTCTAAAATATGTTAAATACGCTATAAAAGTTCATAATATGACAAAAATAACACAGTTATTTATACAAAAGGTTTAACATTACTGATATGTTCCAAGACCAATCCATTAATTAATTAATTCTCACCAATTCACTTACTATTTCATTAATAAGTAAAAAGTTGAAAAACAACTAAAACAAATAAACAAACTTATTAATTCATGTTGGGTGAGTGTAGATAAGTTAAACAAATGATAATTAGCTTTCCAAAAACTCTTACGACCTTTCTCCTAGACACTATATCTGCTTGAGACAGCTATAGGTCATCAACTACCATCCTATTGTTCCTGTGATACTCCTCGACTAGAAAAATAGGAATCCAATTAAAACTTTTCGAATTTAAGACACGTCGGTAGCTGATGCAAGGAAGGATGCAAGGGAATACCTTATGACGCAAGAAGATAGAGAGTTGGTGGTCAAAGGAACCGAGTTATAAACGCGAGAGGACTATTCTATTACGAACTGACATCCGATCCAAACTTGGTTGAGTGATCACGGCCTTTGGCTTGGTCTGCGTCTTCCTGCTATTACGCGAAGGAGCGTATAAGGTAGAGGATGAGAAGCAGTTGGGGTCGGGGGTGGGCTAGGACCCCCAACATAGAATAATAGGATACGCAGGATCCTTCGATCTCTACCATAACATAGAATCAGCTGAGACTTTATAGCGAAGTGTCTCTACGGCTTCTTGATTTATTACTGAGTTAACCCTTGGTTCGAAACCCGCTCGAGTCATTCGATACACGGCTAACTATTATTATATCTCGAATCAACTTCTTGCACCTACATTTTGCCCTAAATCAGTCAAATTTCGCAAAGAGTGGTAACATTCGAAATTCATTTCGAGAAACTGGCTGATGATGATGTGGAAAGTTGGGTACTTACCTCGGGTCTTCTGTTCATCTTGAAGTTGTCGTTCCAGGCTATCCTTGACTTGCCTCTCTCTTAAGACGTCCATCTGCAGTTCAGCTGTAAAAAGAAAAGGAATCTTTAAAGAAGAATTTACTCGAGAGTTTATCTTGTAGGATGCTTGACACGATACGTATGAATTTCATTAGACTCTAATTTTCTTATCTCTTACATCGTCGAAGCCTTAACATAACTATAACCCTTTTGTTGGATGGAGATAGTTATAATTTTGACATGTCTCTAGCGGATAATATACTTGCTCTTCTCAATTGGCAATCATACATGCATGTCGTGCGAAACTACAGTTATAATAAATGAAGGCGTATCACGTTCGTGAATTCAGGTAGCTGAGGTCAGGTTAATTTGGCAATAAGAGTCCTCCTTGGCTGCGAGGTGGGAGGCAGTAGAATATCGCACGGTTCGCTGGCTCCGTGATTAAATCCAACAGCGATGGGCAGACCAGAGCGTGCATAGTTACTTCTAATAGAATTATATTAAGACATGGAGATCTCCTCGGTCTCCCTTTTCGCCCTTTCACGTCTCTTTCCTTGTCTTTAACTTTCTCTCTCTTTTCCTCACTCATGATCCGACAATCCTGCATCCTTCGGTTCTTCTTCCACCCTCTTGGTACACTCCTGAATCCTCCGCGAGCAACGTCCCTGGGGAGCCACCACGCTAAATTAGCCATTTCGAATCTCGACGAGAGGGTCGTTAGTCCAGAACCGGAGAGAAGACCTTCGTCTTCGGTATTGGCCTTTATTCAAGGACGTTTGTCGCCTCAATCAGAACTTTCGATCTACATTCTACATTCTACCTCCTTTCGTCTTTTCTTCAAAATCATTTTGCAGTCAGTTGTGCACGATAACGTGATTTCGATCAAGCTTAAATCAGGCGAACTAATTCGGTTTTTTACTGAGTGGAGTAATCGAAAGGGAAAAAGGAGAGGAAATCAGACCCCATACAAGAGACCGCATCACAAATTCGCCTGTCATGCTCTGAGCTGAGATTTTTAATAGTAAATTATACGGTTGTTGTTTTCTTTTTTTTTTGACTTTTAGATTTATTTGTCTTCACTGCTAGTCACAGTAATAGGATCCATTTAATATGGCTGTAAACATTAGATGAGAATTCTTTGAATGGGTTCAATGATATCAGTAAAGCAATCAGTTAATTCAATCCTATCTAAAAAATTGATGTTATCATACATCTCGAAAATATTGAAGACTTGTCGAAAGCCTGATTATTTTCGATGTCAAAATATAACTGCTGTCAGAATGTAACAAATTGATTAGCTTTTTGAGAAATTTTAAGGGATTTAATGAGATTTCATAGTATTTCAAATATATTATATACACAGAAAGAAGGAATTCCGAGCTAATAACAAAAATATTTATATTCACAAGTGGTTTGAAACGGACCTCTGGATAGGTAATAATTATGCGATAAAATAACTTGGAGACGGAATAAACACCCCTCCTTTGGTAGCAGTGCTATAAAGAATAATTTAAAGTCAAATGAAAACATATGAAATTACCATGCAAATTTTGAAGCTTCTCTAATGTCGTTGTTAGCGCCTAATAAATATGGACAAAATTCCTAAAGGGGATTGAAACGATTCGATAATCGATTCAGAAAATGGCACCTCAGCAATAACGAGAAACGAGTCACGATATTACTCGCGTTTTATGGTGCGAGACACGATTAGGGTTCATCTAATTGAAATAAGAAAGACACATCGTTCCTTAAAGTGCGGCCCATTGGGTGCTATAACGGTGCATCGCTTAAGAATTAAGAATTATTGTCAATGGCAAGAAGGCGGTGTTGGGCATATTTGCAGACGCTGGTATTAATCTTTGAAATTTTAATGCTTACGACCCCGCATTCTAATTTCAATATACCGCCTTTTCTTCTCATTTTCTTCTCCTTACAATTAGTCACTGCATTTTAAATTACGCCATTTACTTTCCAGTTCAAATTTTTTAGTTCTTTTATTACTTCGTGATATAAAAAAGTCTCCAAACAAAAGAATTGATATTATTGACCGAAACTGTTTTTTCCTGAATGATAATGATAATTACTTATAAAATCAAAGAAAAACATTCTAATCAATAAATTCTATTCGGCCATAAATCATATGAAATGCTATAAAATTGCTCTGTTTCTGACTTACACTTTGAAATAGGAATATGGATGTGAATTTCGAAGGAATCGAGGGAACAT
Organism: Synergus umbraculus; assembly: GCA_900474325.1. NCBI lineage: Eukaryota > Metazoa > Arthropoda > Insecta > Hymenoptera > Cynipidae > Synergus > Synergus umbraculus. The sequence continues at coordinate 11,081 of UCOK01006535.1, read as the reverse complement.
GATTAAATAGATATGAAGGCCTCTGGGTGTAGTTGGAACTGGTGTTCTCTGGATGACGATCGTCAATAAAGTTCAATTATCCCCGGAAACGATGGGACCGAGAGGTATATAGAAAGAGGTGGTGAGGTACCGTCGAAAGAGAGATGATAATCTAAACGATCGCAAAGTGGGCTGCAGAAACGCGCACGAAATTGGCAATAACAGGATATTCGCCAGGGCCCGGCGCGAACTTCCTATTCTGGTTAGCATTCAAATTGAATCTTCGTAGCGGCCGGTCGTGAAGAGTTACCGTCGTTAATGGACCGCCTGAAATTGCTGGCAGACGCGAGAGACGCCCTTGCCTAATCTCCCTTGAAACCCGCTGATACCAAATTCTAATGCACCTATAATAATCTACTCTATCTCGTTTTTTGCACCAACTTTTCACTCACACATAACTTACAATACCACTAATAAAATATATGCAAATATCCTGACGTAAAATTTGCTAACTATTTTATTATAACTTTAAATCCCATAAATACTCTTTTTAACAAAATTATACATCAGAACATCAGAAATCATTTTGAATCTCTACATGACGATGTACTTATGACATGATGCTACTTAGCGAGAGGTTCAGCCGCATTAACTATGGAATTGCGTGCACCGGAAACAGAATGAGTTTGAAAAATCAGGTTTCTTTTCATTCTGCACGGTTCTCTCGAGTTAGCAGCTGCTCGTCCCTTTCTCGCCATCCATTTCCCCACGTGTCACTCGAGGCAGTAATTAACAATCGTTTTAATGAATTCGTCGTGTTTATCTCAATCTTTACACTTCGCGGCAACGACCTGGGTTTCTCTAGTACGGCGTTTAATTATAAAACACTAACTTTTTCTCCAAGTACAATTGCCTTCCTGTGAGACTTACTCCGTACGTGTTATGTCTTGAAAAATAATTATCGACTGCAATAATACTTGCAAGTTTATACAAAAGGATGGGAGTCTTCCGATTGAATGTTATTGTTTGCTTTTTCTCTCTGCCCTATCTACTCCTTTCTTTCTTTCTTTCTTTCTTTCTTTCTTTCTTTCTTTCCACGAGACTTCGGGATCGTAAATAACCACCCAGTATAATAAGACATCAACGAATGGCTTTGCACCTACGCGCCGATACAATCTTTATGGACACGACAGTCGGAAGTTGTATATTTTTTCGCTTCGCCCTGACAACCCCAGCCAACCGACTTGGGTCACTGACGTGAGTCTTCCAATCGTCCTTATAGCGAACAACTTTCAGGTTTTGATCCAGTGATTTCTAATTAGCGAATATTTGATTCTTTGATTCTAATTTTCCAAACGTAGTAATTAATATTAGTATATTATGGTAATATTAACGAAAACGAACTGAAGGCTTAACTTCAGCACTAAAAGTCCGCCAGTTTCACCCTAAATTGAAGCAGATGGATAAGCGAGGAACATAAGAAACCTAACGTCAGATTCAGCAGATCGTCAAAGTTCAGAATGGGATCTGCGTATTCGCTGGCAACAATTTAATCCTATTTTCGGTAGATCCGTTAATGGTTAATGGGAGGCAAAGTGGTCAGCGACCGGAACAAGGGCTAAGTCTGTCTTAAATCCCGCCGGAGAGAACCCTTGTAGCTCTTAGTCTGCAAGGACTGTAATCCATGCAGAATAACTATTGGCTTCATTCTAACTACAGTTGTCGAAGAGAGACAGAAGACAGTGAAGTCGATCTGCGAACAAAAGCTAAAGCAAGAGAGCGATAGAAAGAGAGCAAGATACTCCAAGACAAAGTCGAGCTGGCGTTGCAACGGAAACGCGCTTTTAGTCAGCTCTCACCGCGAAGTTATTGGTGGTGTCGCTCGTTAATTATCGGCTAGTAATCAATGTCAGCGTCGATGCAGCTTGAGACTATTCGTTTTGAAAATGTAAGGCCTCGAACAGCAGGCCTCGTACCACTTCACCAGATGTGAGATTAGCACGACGATTATTCTTTCTTATCCTATCATAAAAAAGAGGTTGCAATTATATAGAAAATGGATTTTTGCTATTTAAACCCAATAGAGATTTCAAGAGATTTCAAAGAAGTCCAAATATCTGATTAATTTTTTAATCATGCGGAACTAAACTTCAAAATTTACTACAAGTGCTATAAAGTATTATTCCGTATTTCGATACTTAATCATTATTTTAATTTTAGTCAAATACGCTTTGTTCATTAGCAAGTTTAGCTTCGAAGAAATGTTACTAACTATCAGAGTCCCTATAACCCAAGTTTAATACTACCTCGATAATTATTTATTGATCATCATTGCTACGAATCAATTTGCTTCAAATGTTATACGACTGATTAGAAAATCCTAGCTCTTATACCCGATGATATCTCACTGCACGTTATGAGCCGCTGAATATGTTTATATCGAAATAAATCTTCCTGTGGGCGAGCCCTTGTCTAAATCGGAGATCACGCGAGTCGAGCGAGTAGAGTCAGTAGACGATTCAAAACCCAGCCAAGGCTGATGCCTCGAGGGTAGGACAAACTTCCCGGTACACTTAATCGTTATTCGACTATAATATGCAAGGGTAGAAACAATAATATCCCGAAAGCGCTTGTCTTGCCTAGGCAAATAGTGCAACATTAGGATTAGTTGGGATTAAGATTTGAGATTGATGGGAAGCCGCCGTATTTTGGGGAGGGCAGGTCCGAGGCCGAGATATATGGGTTCAGTTTGGGCGCAGACGATTTTTACTCAAGATTCAAACTCACACGAAAGTGAACGTCAGGTGCTCCAGTGGAAGCGAATCGGCTCCCTAGTCCATGCCGTAAAATCTCCAAGGAGGATTCCCTCGTACGAAATAATTACTACGGGGATCCCGGTCGTCAGGGATGCCGCGATGCAAATAAGAGAAGTAGGTGCTGTGCGAAGCAATCCCTACGGCTGTAAATTATAAAATAATCCCTTGGTTAATTCCTATCCGCGGTTTATTACCGCGCTTGATCCATCCGTTAAATTGAATTCATAAATACTAGTCGATTTCGCTCCTTCTTCTTCTCCTTCCAGTACAGTTCGAAACATATATCTTATGGATCTTACAGAATTATGTAATGCACAGATAAGCTAGATTTATATCACATCGTCGGAGGTCTTGCAGTCGAAACCGATCTTGTAGACTGATAAGATAATTAAAAGTGGCTACTAGTAAACTTGATCATTAAATAACATCAGTGAACTAAGTTATTACAGCAATCTCGATCACTAAATCTCTTCACATTAATTCGAGTTGTTTTACCGCTATAAATTAAAAATTATCAAATTGAATATTTCAATTTTATTAGAATGTTGCAACAATTATTCATTTTTTGGTAATTCTACTGAGTTATCCGTTTTAGATTTGTACGAATCTATGGAAAAATCGGCCTCGCAGAGCTAATGGATCCATTCAGTTCAAGTTCTAAGGCTACTCGATTCGTAAGTCAAACACGGCATCAATCTTGTCTGACAGCTATATGACTAAGAATTTTTTTTCATAAACCTAAAAAAAAGATGAAATCGTGAAAAGCTGTGGCGCTCCTATTACCCGGAACACGAAAACTACATTATACTATTCAAATGATCGCAGGGAGTCGGAGTAAGTTGACATTGTTGTTTCTGAGGGTGGCCCCGGGCAATGCGAATATCTTAGCCAATATGTATGTACCGGGCTGAGACTGTTGTATGTATACGACGTACACGCCCGCTGGGGCCATGAACGCTATAACCGAGACCTCGTCTTCCGCCACCATATACTAATCAATAACCATGAATCGCTTCGGTAACATTGTCATGCACCCATTTCGTTGCATCGTTATTATTGCACTCGTTCAGGAATATCACTGCAATTTATTAACTTTCAATTGATTTTCTCAGTACATAATTGAATTATTTATAATGAATTGTTTTTTCAACATCAATTTGCAGAATTTTCGATTTTTCAATATTAACAGACTTTGACAATATTTTTGACAGCCTGTGGTATATTATCAAAAAAAAAAAAAAAAAGAAAGAAAGAGCTTTCAATATTGATTCTGAACAAAAAGGCAATATTCAACTAGTTAAGATTTAATCATTGATTCGCTTTAGTGCTTTTTTGAATTGCAGAATGATTTATGCAAATATTAGATTGGAAAATTCAAGTTGATAGGAAAGACAGGTATGGAAGAAGTTGCAGTCCTTTGGTTTGAGTTCATCCTCCTCGTGGATGGTATACCTCGTTAGGGTAATAACTCCTGTAGATACCCGGATCGAGGGTTTCTTCCCGGTGTCAGTTATCGCGAAACGCGAAAATGCTCTCCGCCGTATCTTCTATAGGTCCAATCACCAACGTGCCCTCAAACACGACACACGAGGTCCCGTGACCCCAGTGAGATATCCAAACTATTTTCCTAAGGCGGCATCGACGCGGTCGCGTTCGCACTTCCCTAATCGTTCGAAGCACTATTAACGTATACTATAGAAAATCTCTCCATCTGCTAAAAATTGCACCTAACAAGAGAGAAGAATAAACTTTATTCAATCTCTCTGCTTTTCAAACTGCTGTTATAAAATTACCTGGTATCTTCAGAGAATGCCCCATTACCTATAAGGACTATTTTTTCTACTCTATCCTTTATCTTGAAATACCTTGAAATTCTTCAAAGTCAAATATAATCCCTTAAGATATCTTGTAATTCCCTATATGATCATTTAAAATCAGTTAATGTATTTATTTTCATGAATTCTGTTCATTTTCGTTCAATATTGTGCCAAATGATTGTAATCGACTACTTTTATGAGTAATTTTATGAGTAATTCTATTCCTCTATTCTAGTACAACAGACAGAGATGCAAACGAGTATATTTTTTTTCCTCCTTAATTTTCAATTTTCTTTTTTTCTGAGTTCGAGATCCGAGTTTGATGGCTCTGCGGAAATTAACCACAGACTAGTTAATAGCGGGCAGTTTATCGCGTCGATTTACGCACCTGCTTCAAGATTAGATCCGCGGTCTGTTTCTATCTCGATTGCGCCTTCAAAAGGAGGCGTACATATCATCGTTCCATCCTTCTCATTCCAGACGACCCGACGCACAATCTACACTCAATGGTACTATTATCAAGAGTGCAAGTTGCACTATCTTGCTCATAAAAGTTTCTTTGAGAAATGTAGAATGTAGAATTTTTACAGCTTTGATTTTATTGCCGGATGTCAATGATTATTGTAATTACTACTTCTCTAGACTTCCATTTACCAGGATTTCTCTGATATTGAAACTCGATTTACACTTCCAAGCCAAGCATATGCAAAGTTGAAGAAAAGTGGATTACTAGCATTTACGAGCGAAAGGAAAATATAATATTTATAATGTTATATATATATATTTAATATATACATGTTAAATCTTTATATTTTATATTATGGTGGGATTACAGTGATTATTAAATAACTATAATCCAAAGTAATGCATATGATCGCTTCAGTTGTTGGATTGATAAAAAATGAAAGTGTGAAAGACTTGGGTTCTCAATTGCTACACTTGACGTGTAAGAAGTTAACACGGAACTTTCAGTGTACAAGGAGATCAAGCATTTTATTTACGTTTACCAATTCTTCTTTTGCACTAGGTATTGCTTCGGCCAGTGTAACAAAATATTCGTACCTCGCGGCAATAAACGGCGTCGTTAACGACACAGAGTCGAGGGCCTCTTCTCGTTCTCGTCCTTACGGTCTTTTATTGCCGGTAAATTACGCGTTTTATTCGCTCACGCGACGACCCGAAAGCAAACTATATAATTGAACGGTAGTTAAAAACTGCGGTAGGTTAAATTTCTCTCTTTTTCGGCCAGGGTTCAGCAAATCCTTTTTAGCCTGGTGTCGTTTCTCCCCTCCCCCCCCGCCAATTCCTCGTGTATCGCAGAGAGTTTGTGCGAATTAGTTCTGAACAGATTCCAAGAAACTCGACGGGAGGGACATATAACTCTGGTGACACGAACTGGCAATGATACTTAAAACCGCGACGATAAAGTCTGTGCGATCTATGACTGAAAGTTTAAGATACCTTACAACTGTGTTGCTTTTTCTGTGGCAAAGACCACTCCAACTGGTGCCGATGGTATTTATTTTGCCTTGAAGAAAATCTCGACGATCGTAAATTTCCGGTTTACAATCATCCTCTTTGGGAGTATATCTCAACTCCATCTTGTAAATACTCATGAGTACATTCGTAAGCTTTTCCAGTGCTGGGAAGTACCACTTACGATTTTATTCCCTACAAAGTTCTACAAAGTCTTTTTAAGACTAGTTTTGTAAGTATTTGCTGTGAGTAAATTCTTGTGTGCGTTTCCTTTCTTTTGAATTCCAATCCTTATATCTCGCAATGAGAACTGAGAAAACGTAAATAACTTGCGGCCGTTAATGTGTTATCCTTTACTAAAATTCCCCATTCAAGATTCCAGTTATTATCGTCGGGTTAAAATGCGTTCAAAGCGAAAGTTGACTATTTGAATTCTTTTTTCCGTGTGGGAAATTGTCCGGAAATCAGAGAAAAATTAACTAGATACCCTGATACTCTGGTAGACTTCAAGAGACCTCAAATGTTACTATTTAAAGAGATCCCCAAATTAAAAATGTTTCACAGGAAGAACTATGTATAATCCCTTATAGGGGTATTAGGGAGTAATTGGGATCCATGAGCTTTTGCGTCTTGTAACTTTGACCTTGACCTGCGAATAGCTGGTGGTCGCGGATTTCCACCTGTATAGGGGAAGAAGGAACACAGTCGGCGGCCCCGAACTTGAACGTGGAAGGTATCCTTTAATGGGACTCGTTGGCGCCCTGTCCGCTGGAGTAGGATGCCCAAGTCGTTACTCGTTAATCCCTGCAACCGCAAGGGCAATATGGAGGTGCCCCCTTCCTCCCTCCCTCCATGAATCTATCTTTCTCGCACTCACGTTCACGATCCCGCGAACTCGGCAGAAGCTCGGTTGGTATGCCTAGTCCTGCTGGAAAGTACGCATAAAAATTCGAAACAATACGATGTTAGCGCGCCAGGGTCGATGTTGGTTCCCACCTCGTATCGTAAGGGATTGTCAATTAAAGAAACAACGGGGCTCTTAGCATAAGGCACCACTGGTAAATGGACGAGGAGAAGTGGAGGGCCATAAAGGATAAAAACAAAAAAAGGATTAAAATAAGAAAAGGTTAAAAATATAAAAGGATAAAAATAAAAAAAAGATAAAAATAAGTAGAAAAGACGAAAGGAAAAATAAGCGGGCAAGGGCGCGCGCCACTGTGTTCTCAAGTCCTGGGTCAAGAGAGGAGAGAGGAAGAGGGATGAAGTGGAGAGACTTGAGGAGAAGGAGAGAAAGACAATTCGAGAGACTGGATGCGCGGAGGGCCTGGTTTTAGCGAGGGTGGCTAATAAATTATGCCCAACATGGGAACAACCGGTTGATTATTTATTTAACAATAAAAGAAAACCTGAGTCATGCATGCAGAGTCGATAAATTGTTCGCGCTGTTTCGAACGAAGGGATATCCTGGCTAAACGGTTTGCCAAGCGAGCCTGGTTCACGCACTTTGTTTCGTTTAACGACTGATATCAGCTGGAATTGTAGTTTTTAACGACTGTGATGTATAAAAGAGAAATTGATTTTGATGAAATAAAAATTGTTTGATTTATTAATTAATTGTATTGATTTGCTGTGTGTTTTTAACGAGGCATATTAAACGTAGGGTATTAAGGCGTAGGGTGGTCCATAAATAGTATAACAAATTAAAAATAGTTTTCACCTTGAATTTAAAAAATTTCAATTTTTTGGACTATCAACACACATATAAAATATGAGTAATCAAGAAACTTGCAGCAAACTAGCAAAAGCTAAAAGCGAGAAGAATTAAAGGGACCAAGAGTTACGATTTCTATGGTCTTTCTCGTGAACTCTTTCTTTTTCATCCTGGACCACTTCTGCCTTCCCCAGCTTCTCCAGTACCCTTCATCGTTCCGTTCCAGAGGTAATTAAATATCCGTGGTCGTACTTGGGCCCCGTAAGCCGCGCCGCCCAATGCGCTACCTTAACGATTGTCCCTGGGTCAAAGGTCACACACGCACACCGCAGAGAATATAATACGAGAGCTACCACCACCACAACTTCTTCCCAATACATGTATATAACATATACATATATATCTCTACGTCAAAGAAGAATAGCATGGGAATTATTATGCTTATTAAGGAAGAAAGTAATAAATTATAGGCGGCTAATAATGGGAACCGCGAGTGTAATTGATGTATGCGAAGGAAGTCGTTCGTCTGCCCCTTTCGCGAGGTTGGCTAAAAAATAGGGTATCGAGGGTGTTCCTCCCTGTAACAATTAATTCTCAAGAAATCAGATTGGCTTGATTTGATTTGTCATTATTGCCAAATGTTTCACCTAAAGAATCATTTACTCCTAATATGGCTGACGGGAAAATCCATTTCTACTGCGGAGTCTCTGCAGATGTTGGATAAATGCCTCTGTGATTACATACTTTGTTTCAACTGATTATCAGCTTCATATCCTCATATATTTTTGAAACGACAGAAATACTGCTGAGTGGCGTGTTCGTAGACCATTAAAGTGCCTTCAATTCTTTTTTTTTCGACAATATTTCTCCGTTCTACGTTATAATTCAAGCACACTTCTACTTGCAGAGTTTCAATCCATTTCATTAGACATCTTTAGTACAATTTTTTTTTCCATTCCTTGCGCTACGCTCTAGACCCGCAATCACGAATTTCATTACTACAGATACATTTTACAGTGCGGTTACAATTGCTTCAGCAACAACAAAAAAGGAAGGTAATAGATATAATCTCTACGAAATAAAACGTTGTCTCTCGAGCTACCATTCGTTAGTTAAGGAGTAATAAAGGTGCGAAGTATTTACTACCAAGCGCCACTATATAAAGATCCCTCGTTTATGTATGGCTGCTTATATTTAGTTCTCTGAGTCCATCCACTGCACGAGGCCAATAAACCAATTCCAGTCTTAATTAAATCTAAGACAATCCCGACACTAATTAAAGTAAACATCCTACACAATAAAACTTGTCAGACGAGCGAGAATCGCCCAAAGAGTTAAAAGAGACACGGAAAACAAAGAAGAGGAGTGAGGAGCCAGTGCCACGGGTTGTAAAAACGGCACTTTCGAGGTTTATCTCTTCGAGCAGACCTTTCACTCGATTCGTCTCAGTTATACCGGATAAAAGGCGTTACGATCATGAAACCAACTTTAGCGCAATATGCATCCCTTACGACTTTGGGGAGATCGATCTTTTCGGATTCCTCATACTTTTACAATTTTTATTTTTATTTTATTTTACAATTAATTGATTTTATTTCACAAAGAGCCATCAGTGAGAATCTAAAACAATTTCAACTTTTTGTTTCAGATGGTCTGTCTTCGAGCTTTCTTCAAGCGCACATCATGCCCAAACTTCATATCAATAAATATAATAGTAATCTCTAGAAAAATTCGTAAAAAATAGTCTTTATTCAAGCACCTATTGTCTTCGGACCTCTTTGGACGTCTCCAAGTCTATGATAACTAAAAAAAACACCTATGTAATGATAACTCAAACCCATGTAATCGTAACTCATTATGGAAAGTGTGCGGTAAGTCAGAATCAACTATAAATGATTTAGACTGATAATTCTAGCCTTCCTAGTCCAGAGACTTGAATCTTGGACATTGTTGAGGCAGCGAAGACAAAGATGGAGACTAATCAAAGGTGCCATCGGGGTTTGCACACTTCTAAACAAGTTATGCGATAATGGTGGCTCAACTCGCGATACAGAGATAGCCGAACGTTGGCTCTCGTTCGTATAGCAGAGTGCAGAGGGTGGGTGGTTGGGTGGCGCAGTATGGCAGGGTTAACCATAAATCAATCAGGGCGCATTCGAGCGGACTGGAAGAAGGCAGCCAACCGACTAGGCCAGCGTCCGACATACGGTAGGTGGACGTTCGAATGTTTATATCGACGTTTCTGTTTGTTCGCTTCAACGTTTATGCCTTCGCCCCAACCAGCCACTCACTCGCACCTATATTCTCTCTGTGTGCCTTGTGAGGAAATTTACGATCGGCGCTGGCCCATCATTGCTGGGCCAACATTGACTGTCAGTATCAGCCTTGATACTCACTGCTTGAGCGTAGGATTAAGTCCCAACGATAGTTACTCTCCATTATTCAATTTACTCACTCAGACTTTCCTCAAACAAAACGAAAACAAGTTTAACAAGACTAGGAAATCCTACAATTTTCATTTCTCACTCAATAAACCCAGTCACAAGGATTCCAAGTATTTAGAACATTTTTCATGACATTCCTATCTTAAAAAAGTGTTGTCACGATATGTCTCGAAAATCTCGCATACATTGTTGTTGCAAACCTGATTGGTTTTTGAATGACTTGAAGTTGAAAGAAGAAAAACAAACTAATGGTGCAAAAAAATGTCAGGAAAACCTTCGAAATACGTTAAAATTTCTTAAAACTCCCAAAAACCTCTTGAAGTCCCTTAAAAATCCACAAAAACGATTACAATCATTTTTTTGTGGAATTTTAGGGAATTTTGAAAATTTTTAAAAGATTTTTTATATTTTAAGGAATTTTAAAGTTTTTCGTTACATTATAAAGGACTTAAGAAACTTGGAAAAAATTTTAAGGAATTATAAATATTTTCGTGGAATTTCAAAGGATTTTAAAAGTCTTGAAAGAATTTTCAGTAATTTTAAAAGATTTTAAGAAGTTTCTATGTATTTAAATCCCTTAAAATCCACAAAAAGGATTAAAATTATTTTTTTGTGGAATTTTACGAAATTTTGAAAAGTTTTGACGAATTTTTACATATTTTAAGGAATTTAAAAGTTTTCCGTTCCATTATAAAGGATTTTAAGTAAATTGCAAGAAATTTTAAGGAATTATAAAAATATTTTCGTGGAATTTTAAAAGTCTTGTAAGAATTTTCAGCAATTTTAAAAGATTTTAAGAGGTTTCTATGAATTTAAAGGGATTACAAGAGATATGTAT